>PNEQ01003775.1:0-13489 GCA_003012365.1 Medauroidea extradentata
AGATTAGTGGCGGTTGTAGAATGGTGATTAGGTTGGTTTGGGATGGGGAGGGGGTTAGTTGAGGGTTGTGGGATGGGGAGAGACGAGGAGGATTTTTGGGGAGACATGAGAACGATGTTGTGGTTTGGAGAATGGGCGAGAGGGAACTGGTGTGATTGGGAGAGATGAAAGGGAAGTGGTGGGTGAGGAGGGCAGAGGTGCAAAGCATGTAGGGTTGCGGTGGTGGTGACTGGAGGTGTAACGAGACAAGGCATGTGAATGATTAGAATTATATGTATTTGGCGGTGAAGATGAGAAGGAGAAAATTGGGAGATGGGTAAGAAAAAATGGTTGATTAGGAAAGGGCTTTGGAGAAAATAAGGGTTGGCTGAGGTAGTGTGTTTGGGAGAGGGGTGTTGGGCAGAGGAGGGGATTAGGGTAGGTATGAAGGGTTGGTAAGGATTGAGAATTACGACGGGAGGACGGAGTATGTAGAACCAAGTGGTTGAGTGTATAATATTAAGAGAAATACAGTATATGGGGTTGAGGATTATGGAGAGGCATGAGAAAAGTACACGAGGTGTGGGCCAGGTGAGGTATTGGGATGTAAGCAGTCAGGGGAAGGTGGATATAAGGGGGATTGAGAGAGATTTTGATCAGCGCTTAACATAAAGGTGAAGTTTGACATAAGGCGAGTATGAAGCAGCACTAGACTTGAAGGGCGAGGGGGACACGTGCTGACCAGCAGCATCATCCGGCACAAAATATTGATGGGGTGAGTATAGTGTTTAGTGTGGGAAGAGAGAAGGGGGTGAGATGTGTACGAGGAGAGGGGCAATTGAGGTGAGGAGGAATGGGGAAAGAGATCATATAGGGAGGGGGGGTAGGAGAAAGGAATGAGTATGGCTTCTGGAAGGGAAGAGGAAGATATTGGAAGGAGTATGGCAGAGTGAGGGTTTGTGTGATGCAAGTACGCTGGAGTTCAGTTTCACTTAACTATCATCATACAATGTAACCAATATTTTCTAGGATAAATACCAAACATGTTTCCAATAAATACAATATATTCACGTACAATTCTGCAATTTCAGTCTTTATTGCCAGCATCAATGTCAAGTCCTGTTTCAGGGAAAGTACAAATTTTTTTTTTCCTTTTTGCTGAATTTTGTTACCATTTAATGTACAATACAAGAAAAATATTTGTTTTCCAATGCATGTCTCTAAGCAAACAAATTGTATTAGTACCTCAAGATTTATTTTAAATATGGAAGACTAACTTTTCTACACTCGGCGACAGCAGGAAGACTGTGCCACCAGAGCCATTATCTCTCAACTCTGCAGTTTTAACATAAGTTTCAATACAATCATCACACCAAGCATTCAATGACTAAGTTGTACAAATGTCGAGTCACACAGATAACAAGTATGGTACAGTCTGCGAGGTACGATCGTGCGTTCATACAAATAAGAAAATGACTTACGCTACAGCACTGCAAGTGTCACTACAATGCTGGAATCTGTTACAGCCTACGACACTAGTAATATTTCGAGAAGCAACAAGCGTGTACTGGAAAACTCTCTCAGTAATACCATCTTAATGAAATTGGATGAAGTATTAATAAATTTTCTTTAAAATGTGTAACAATGCATTACTATTAAATATGAGTTATTGTGGTTGGTAAGAAAGCTGGTATTTAGAAGATAAACAGCATGTAGAAAGTTAAAGAAAACCAGTAATTAAAAGTCTTATTATAAAAACTGTGTTCAGGTTTGTATTAACAAGTTTCCACCGACTAGTAAAGATTTGCTGAACAACCAAACATGGTATAACGTGACGACTATTCACCAAGAAGCTAATACAAAGCAGGCTGCCTACAACAAAGCAACATCAGTCTCTGCTGTAAACAACTTGGCTACCAATCAGAAACTACACACATCCACGGACAAAATGTTGCAAAGATCAAGATAGAGAGAGTTACATGACGAGAACATCACTGAGATTTGCTCAATATTTGTACGCCTTGATTGGACGAGTAGTAACGCTACTATTCACACACATCTTGGTCCAAACATCCCAGTTTTCTTGGCTCATGTTTACAGGGTACACAGCACAAACATATACTTTCGTGTACAAAATGAAGCAGTAAACTAGAACATGTACAGTCCAATGTTTTACCAAGTTGTTATCGAGGATGCCAAACTTTCTGAAACACACGTCTTGAATTAACATTACGTCTGGTTTAAAGGTAAATATCTATATACAGTAGAACTCTGTTATAACATTTTTCAAAATGGGCCTGTGAAAAAAAAAATGTTACATCAATACTTTTATACCAATAAATGGATATTACTCGCCAGTAACTTGAAATTTCATAGTCAATGTGCAGTAAATTGGCTTCTAATAGATTAAATGAGGCTGCAGTTAATGTGCTATCAGAAACATGATACTGTAAATACATACAGTGTTTCTGTAGGTGCACGATCGTCATCTTTACGATCACTATCAATGTAATGTTCATGTATGACACTCGCCCAGACACAAATTTGTTCCTTTTACAGTACTTTTTAGTAGACAGCTTAGTTATTATATCTAAAACAATAATGTCGTCATTGTCCGAGAAAAAGTGATGTTTTAAGCAGGAAGTGAAAATACTAGTGTTGTTCTAAGCAGCAAAATGTTATAACAAGATTCTACGGTACTTACAGAGTTCTTGAGCTTGCGCTTTCATAGTCATTCAAGACTATCCTGTGCACACAGCACAGACATTAATATTCTCTGAGAGATGACACAAATCTCTTTACATTTATCTTGGAACAGAAATGTTAACATTACTGTACAGACATGACCTATGCAATCTCTCCTGAACTGTGGTATTTGTTTACGAAGGGAGTTCGATGCGACAATTACAAGCGCAGTTCCCAGCACATACAAGGCGTTTGCTCTGCTTAGCTTATATTTGCAACCAATTTGTAACTTTCTGCTGCATGTAAACATTGTCACGTGCTTTTATTTACATAAACATGTACAATGTTTACATCTACAACATACTGCTCTGTGAAATGTTACCTACAATATCTACTCAAACACAACACACTGGTGTTCAATAATTCCTTTGATCAGTAGCAGTATTAGTTATTACAAAACTTGCGAGTTAACATCAATGCCAACCAAAATCTTTTTCAATGACTAATTTATACATCATTGACTGTTGCTATTACATCATGTAAATGAGTGCAAATTAAATTTGATTTGGAAATACGAAACTGGCAATAATACATGACATTTTATTCAAGTTCGAGTCAGTTCTACCGACATGCTTGTAACGATTCACTTGCAGCAAAGTAAATAATTTTCTTAATATGTGAGACAGGAAAAAAAACTGCTGTTTCCTAGTTAAATAAATTCCAAACACAAAGTCTGGCCATCTTTAAATGTAACAATTCACAGAATACCAATAACTTCACTTCATTTGGCAATTGTATACAAAACAATAATTTATGGTAATAATTTGTGAATGTGTTATAAAAGACCATGTTGCATCTTACTATCAGATAGAAGCAGGCGTAAGTACTGTACTCATGGCAGGTACTCGGATAGACAAGCATAAAGTTACATGATATTTCATCTCGCAGAAATAAGAGTGTGACGTTTCGCTAGCTTGGCCAGTTTCTTCAGGCAGAGTCCACTCACCGCCTCAAGAAGCCATCTTGGCCAACTTCCGCAAGAAGAAATGCGTCGTCTGATTTAATGTATGTTTCTATCTGCAAGTACTTATGCTTTTTTCTATCTAATATTTAACTGTAACTAGTTGCCTAGCGGCCTATTTCCCTCTCACTTTGTACAAGGACATATCATCTCAGCAAACAACTTTTCAAGTGAAACTATTGGTGGAATTTTGAACTACAGCATCTGTGCAACATGGCAGTGTGCACATGTCCACTCACCTGGTCACGTCACTTTGTGTTGGATCTTACTACGACAAGCTATACAACAGTCGGTAGGTACCAACATTACAACATAAATAAAAGTTTAAAGTACAGTATGTGAAATACAGATAGGTTTACTTCATTTGAATTCAAGGTGTAACCATTAAGAATAATATGCAGTAATGACAATATTCACTATTCATTAATAATGTGACGAGGTTGAAGTACTACTTCTGCAATGACCAATTTAAGACATTAAGTTTGATGTTCACACAGAGAGAGAGAGAGAGAGAGAGAGAGAGTGAAGCACCAATCACATTACAGCTTTCACAATTTGTACACTAAACATGAACAACTTGTCCCATCATTTTCAATTACAAAGACTTTCCTGAATACATCAATAACGAGTCACATGTTCTGACTAAATTCACAGTACTTTTACAAGCCTTGTAAAATAAATTAAGTAACACTGATCTGGCACTACTTCAAAAAAGAATTAAATAAATAACTATTGCTCGACTTGATGCTGAAACCTAAAAGAACAACCTTCACACTCTGACATCACACACACACAACATTCAGACAAGTATATAGAAGTGGTGATGAATTCAATGACTATTGCCATTACGTACTGTTCACACATTTATTAAATGTATAAACTAAATGTCAATTACTAACCTTAATGACTGGTGACATTAAAAACAAGTAAAACCGAACATCAAGTTTCGTATCAGCAATTTGCTTGCATCACCACATCCATTTAAATGCATGACAAAGCAATAGGGCCTAAAAATAGTCTTTGAGGACCAACAAAACAACTGTCGTGTCTTCAACACATTAAAACGTGATATGAAAACAAACTACGGATAACAGGCTTGAAAGAGGAACAAATTTTACAACACTACTTAAAGTTCTCACCATAGTCACTGTCGCACATGTTGCAACGTCCAGCCACAGTTAGTATGCTCAGCCGTCATCCTCGCTAACGTCTAATAGAAGTCAAGTCTCACGAGATAGGACACGACACCGATACGTCAACCATGTTGTATGACTAGCACTTGTGCACCAACATGTGCTACGGCAGCTTGTCTCGAAGAAGTCAGGCATCATCTATGTCCGGGACCACGTGGTCATTGATGGAGGCCGACTCGCAACGCTCCTCGCGCGTCAGCCACGGATGGTGCAAAACGTCTTCTGCGGTCAGCCGCTCGCTGGGTTCGCGCCGCAGCAGGTTGGTGATGAGACATTTGGCCCGTGAGGACAGGCACTCTGGCATGACGAAGTGGCCACGGCTAATCTTCGCAAACAAGCTCGCATGTTCGCTATCGTTGAAAGGATACCTGTTGACACACAACCATTCTCTGACAAAACCCACTTTCAATAACTTTTCAAGCATGCCATTGTTACAGAACTGAAATAATGCTGACATTGTTTCCATCAACCAATAATTTAAACTGGAAATACAAATGTGTTCCACTGAATGAACCACACGAACACATAGAAACACTTGCACCTTACTAAGAGGAAAGAATATGCACATCTTTACTCCACAGCCTCAAGTTCACTTTCTGATCCTAGTCCATCACAGCACGTAGCTTCGTCTACTAATAGGTACCTGCTGCCTGTCAAAGTTCATATGTCGTGTTTGTTAAACTGACATTGCACCCACCATCCACTCTCTAGACGACCATCTAGACGTACATTCAAAGATACTTTACGTACAGATGAATATTGTAATAGCAGCATAATTAGTGTAAATATTTTTGTTTTCCAGATTATTGAAAGTGACACAAACTTTCACAAGGGAGACGAGATTGCCCATCAGATATGTGAACGTCCTTCAAGGATATGAGTGGCCCCTGGCTTTTTTCAAATAATAATAATAATTAACTATTTGTAGACTCAAACTTGACGGGATTAATCCCGCCTCTGTCATCAAGAAATACAGAAATGTAGAGTATTATTTTTAATATACTTCTACCAATGTACCAATTATAGTCAGCAGTAACAGCATGCAATTAAAAACTTAGTTGTGTAACAATTAGAAAATTTAATGAAAATAAAAAAAATACTGTATTCTATAATCACAAAAATATGTGGAATTTAAGCTATAATTATAAACTTTCATAATTTATTTCTAGCCTTGGACAGAGACAAACTTTTCATTCCTAAGAAAGATTATCATAAATTTTAATTTCACGAGCACTTAAAGCATGAAAAATACAAACAAATCATATAATTTACAGCAAAATTTCAAATACAACAAAATAAGATATACAGTATAACTTTGAGCACACTTTTCCACTATTTAGTGATACTAAACACAAATATTCTTTTAACACTTGAATATTGCCTAAAACAAAAATATAAAAGAAATCTGACAACTTACAATGTGTAGCAGCACATGTCTATAAGTAATGTTCAACTTCTTATAACAGGTAGTAAAAACATAGTGAAGGATTCAAAGACATACACCTCCCAATGTCCTTGAGCAACTCAAGCTTTGACCAACGAGTCTCTCCAAGACGCTCATTGACTTCACTAAGCAAACAATTGTCTGTTTCTCTGGTTTCACCAAGTTTCTTCTTCTTATTATATATGTAGTGTAGCGCGGTAGAATGCAGACACTGACTCTCTTCTCAGGGTTCTTGACGTAGGTACGAACAGCACACAGCATTGTTTGTCTCTTTCTTTATTCACCGCGCTCACGACAGTAACTCAGTAAGTAATGGGCACGGGATAGGCCACCGAGTTCCTTACACATTATTTTCATCACTTTTTTAAATAATAAACGTCTGTTACTAGGGACAGCAACATCCCAGCTACTGGCCACGTTCGCTATCTTTTTACAGTCCACCTTTTTTTATGCTGCCTCCAGTACTCATGGGTAATTTGGGCACCCTCCGTGGTCATTTTTAAAGTTATAATTCAAATTTACATATCAAGTTAACATGTTGCACATATAAAATAGTAAAAATTAGAGTTGATACAATATTAGAAAGCACAAATTTTGAAATCAAACCTTTTGTCACATAATTTTCTTCTTTTAAATTAATACATTTTAGGTCATTGGTTAAGAGTTTTTTTGATGCAAAGAGTGTTTTTCTTTCCTTCAGATGTCCAATCACATTATGTTTTTCATAACACAACTTTTTAAAAGTTTCAGTTAAACAATAAGTGTTTCAATGAAATTAATTAATTAAATAGTTACCAACTTATCAAGTATACAATAATTTAAATCTGACACTCATTGAATATAATTGCATATAACTTATCCACCTTTATGAGCATTGTTGAGAATATTGGCAGCAGTGTATCCTTTTAATTTAAAATTACAACCAAGATACGTAGTTATCCATTACATGGAAATGATCAAACATTACAGAAACAATTAAAATATATTTATAAATAAAAACTATTATTTCAGAGGCACCTATTATCAATTTCTTTCTTCAATATTTTTTTTTACAAGTTCTTCCATTTTCTTTGATCTTCAGCATAAATAAGCCTTTTAGAGTTTATGAGCATTCTAACCCACAATTATTACTTACTTAACAAATGGAACAAGACAAGTATATTGTTTTAAAATTTCATGCATCCTTTGCCCACAAGATTCTTCATTCAATATCTGCATTCCCATGCAACAAACAAAGTGCAGCTTTAATTACGTTAGAAGAGGAAATTATCCAACTTCTTCAGTCTCATGAAATAAGCCCAGCAAGTATCAATATTTGAAGAACAGTACTGTACTTACATTTCTGGTAATTGAGAAAATTTCTCTTTTTCCCTCAAAGTACCATCTGCACTACATTAACTGCTGACTTCTAAACCCTAACTACTTCTCCCCCAAGACACATTATATCAAGCGAGGTACACTTCCTGTTTATAATGACAACCACAGCCAGGGCAGGAGCTTTAAACATAACTTGATGACATAAACACATTTATTTACATTTTTACTCGACCACGACAACTAGCCTGGTAAGAGAAAAGTGTTTGTCGTCCTTGGCACGCAACTTGCGTAGTACACCACACACCACAGCACCGGTCATAATACTGTGGCACAGTCAGCCAGCGTACAGATGTGAACTGTACAAATATAACTTATGATTTGTCTACTACTAGCGCTACATGGCCGATCCAGGGATAACAATTTATAAAAGTAAACAGCGGAGTTTAGGTACATTTTATTTACATTGCTTGAGCAGTTGTAGTTTGTAGTACTGTAGTCTTAACAATTTTTAAAAAAAAAAATTAGACAAAGTAAGAAGGCACATGAATAATTCCAATATTTCTGTTTTGTTTCCATTTCAAAATAAAAACATATAATATTTTAGAATAAAGAATTCAAACAGAGAAAATAAATTGAGGCATACAATATAACAGCCTCTTGCTATTTCTAATTTGAATGCAGTGCCTAATTCTAACCAGCTGAACAAATAGGTTTGTTGATTGTTGTTCATCGGAAAGCTAACGTCTCATTCCGACCCCCCCACCCTTCTCCGCCACGAAATAATTTTCTGGGTATGGCCATGAGCGCCACGCTTCTTTCCCTCATGAGAGGACTAGTTGTCGTGGTCGAGCAGTAGTTCCATACACTTATTACTAAAGAAGGTCATACAGACTCTGAATTCTGCAGTAATGTAGTAATTATGCAATAATGTAATGCACTAAGTAATGTGCAACATTGATGCATATTTTAAAATTTACTAAGTTTAAGATAAGAACAAAAAGAAACGCTTGATATAAAAAGAGCGAGTCGACTGACTTAAAATATATTGCCTGTTTGAGACCTTAAAAAATAAAGATACTTTTAGCTAGCAAAGAGAGTCGTGTCTAGATAGATGGCAGAACATTCTTCCTACAACACGTGTACCGAGATAAGACACGTCTGCGATGTTCACTGTTAACATTTGACCCGAGGTGTTCGATGTCAGAGCTTCGTATTTTGAGCACAGCCTTGCAAACTCTGCCCGGGTGACATATGCTTTTGAAAAATTCAAACCTACGGTAACATTTCATACGAGAATTAAGTTCTATGGAAATCATTCAAGGTTGAAACACATTTTCAAACACATTCAGGCATTTCATTTTATATTGCCTTTCTAAAAATAAGAATGTTGTTACAGATTATAATGTAACGTACTACATGTCTGATTACATAGTGAATTACATTTGTAGTGCATACAACTGTTTTGATGAATATAACCTAAGTATTCTGACATACTGGGCCCTGCTCATACAGCAGTTTTGTTAAGAGGTGTGCACAATACAAGTTCTACTTTGCTTACACACGCGATACAGGAATGTTAGTTTAGGTTAAGTTGAACCAACCTGCCGACAAGCATAGTGTACAGGATAACTCCTAGACTCCACATGTCTGCGGCACGGCCAGAATACTGTGCATGACTGCGCAGGATCTCTGGGCTGACGTACGCAGGACAGCCACGCTTGTCCTGCAGAGAGTCATCATTTGTGTCCTCCAGTACAACAGCATCTTCCAGGGTCTCCAGCTTGAGACGTGTCCTGAACAACGACAACACCACCACTTGTCACTTACTTGACCGCCATTAACTCACGTCATTACTGTGTACAGCCGACATGACAGTAGCTTCCTACAGCACATAGTTTCCAACAAGTACATATTTGCAGAACGTGGATTTCTGCATACTAGGAGGAACACTTATCCTTCAATAAAAGGAGGGGGGGGGGGTCCGGAGGTCCTCCCCAGAAAGTTTGGATTTCAAGGTGCAAAATGGTGCTATTTTAGCAGTTCTCGTGTCTAAACATTTAATATACTTTTGGTAGATTTATTAATTATTTTTTAAAGAAACGTTCTGTTAAGGGCCTCCCTAGGAAATCAAGAAATGTTTCAAGCAGTTACCTCTATTCCATTTTCTCTAACAGTTTAAAACATTTCAAGGTATTAATTTTTTTTACCAAAATTCACAAAATCCACAAACATAATTTTCACAAATGTAACATACCTTTGGATTACTATGTTTCGCACTTTAATTAGCAAGTGGGTGGAGAAAAACAAGAGTAGCTGCGTGCAAAGTTGCACCAAGTCGAAATCACATCAGAGTGTGCTTGCTGTCCAGACATCAGATTGACATTATAGCTCAGTTGTTTTAACGGTTCACAAATCACAGTGTTTCGCATTTAACAAACTGCACCGTTAATTTAATGCACTATAGTTAGCATTTTTTTTTACACTTTTAATTTAACTTTACTACAGCTCACTGTATTTGAAAATGAAAATATTAAGTCAAAAACATGTTTCAACTAAATGGTCACTTAACTAATGTGTGGATACCAGTTACTTGTACGTTAAGTTCATTCGTCGTTCTTTTCTTAGAACAATTATCGCAATAACTTGTTATACAGTGCTCACTTTACCGTGAACGGCCTATATAGGGTAAGGGCCATACGCAAGGAGGGAGGTTAGAGACTTCAAACAACAACTTTTATAAATATAAAGATATTTATGCATAATTAAAATATAAAGAAACAAAATTAAATAACTTGTAATAACTTAAATATTTAAAACCGCCTAAATATCTCAATAAATTCAGTGAAATAATAGATATAGAATGGTGTAGATTCTAATGGTAATTCCACCTATTACGAAATACGTATAGAGAGGGTACATTCGTTTATGGCTTTATGTTGCGTCTACTGTGGAATCATGAATAAGACAAATTTGGAAGGTATTTGAAAAGGACGTCCCATAAAAAAAAACCCTACTCCAGTGTCACCCGTTCGGGTGGGTATGGAGTCCAGTTATATTTTCCAATCGAATGTCATTTCGTCCGAGCCCCCTTCTTCACATGTGGCCTTAAAAAAAAAAAAAAAAAAAAAAAAATAGATAAATGGTAATGGTGGTGGCCGGACAGAAAATCGATTTTTGAAATTTTTGCCTAGGAGCTTAATATTTTACTTCACTGCCATATGGTTCGGTAAAGGGATCGGCAGTAAAGTTCGTAATTTAAAAATGAATAACAATGTCACATCTATTTTACTTGATATTTTTAAGTTGATATTACTTTATTATTTTGTATAAAAAGAGTTATAATTCGTGTGAAATAACAGGCTGCAAAAAATGTTTACTGCAACGTCTAGGCGAGAAGCAACATCTAAAACTTATCATTTCGACTCGAGAAAATTGTTGCAATTCGAGGCGATTTTATGGCACAATATTTCAAAAAGAAACTACTATTTTTGGCGTAATAGGTTTAACAATGCCATATATGTAGAAACATGCTACTTTAGACTAAGTGCATTTCAGCTGGGTTTTGAGTGGATATGTAGTTACGATATTAGCTTTTTTTAATAATTAACTAAGTCGTGTACGCAAAATGTGAAAAGTTCGTAGGAAGCACCACCGTGTGTAGGACAGGTCATGAAATGTTGGTACAATTGACTGCAGTGACGTCGCGACACGAGCGAGTTGAGTGACAAGTTGCGTCTGTCGTTAGTGCAGTGTAGCGTGGCCGGGCTGGTTTGCTTGCAGCCCACTAGTGCGCCATTTAACAGACACGGGGGCTGGCTCTGCGCATGCGCCAGAAAGGTTAGAGGAGAGAGGGGCTGCTCGCCTCACAGCCCTGCCTCTGCCCAGTTCCGGCCGCCCGAGGCAGGAAATGTATGCACAAGTAAAGCTTTCAAACATTCTCGCATTCTTCAGACTTCGCGATCGGCTAACGGTTAGGGCGAGTAAGTAGTTCAAAAGATAGCATTAACAATTATCTTCAATAACACCAGCTGTGAAAATGAAAATGATTTACTGTAACTGCCAAATAATGAGGGAGGGCTGCAGTGAAACTAGCTTCTCTACCCGAGAAAACAGCGCGGAAACATATTCTAACATTGACATTCTTCCAGCAGGGACAAACACTTCACAACATTTAACAGTCCCTACATACGTTCACTTAAATTAAATGCAATTGTCAAGTAGGTTGTATATTCGTGTGTAAAAGTGAACAGAGAGGTGAAGGAGGTAGATTAGCGGCCTGTAGTGGCCATGGCCTGTAGGCGTTAGTGCTTATCAGAGCTGGCTGTGGGCATTGCGCAGCACTAACATAGTGGCGAGTGTAAAGTCCACATGTCACACACATTCAACACGAGAAGAGCGGCTGATCACAGCGTGGTGCTTATCTACACACATCCGGCCACTGTGAACACACTGACACTATGACACAACACAGCTGTAAGGATGCTTCACTTCACCCTACAAGACACACACTAGTTCACTCGGAGAAGAGACAGAATGTAAGAGCAGGAGGAAAGAGGAGCTCCCACGGGCAGGCTTGCCACGCAGGCTGCCTAAACTACATACTGCAGGGGCTGTAACTTATTATATTTACTTTGTCCCAGTATGAATACCAACATTATACCACACCTTCACCTTCATTACTACATACACTTTATTATTAGTTTATTCATGGCATGGCGTTGAGGCTAGCAAATGTCTTATAAGTTTTATTTATTTTGAATGCGGAAATAATATAGTCCTTAAATGCTGAGATAAGTTACTAATATATTGTCCAGCTAACAAAGTTTCCGTTTACACCTAATGTATTTCCACGTGTCTGCAACTAGTTGGTAAGAACTTGTGGAATGGCGACTGTGGTCGACTACACTATAATTTAATATAATGCGTGATTGATGTGATGTCTAATAATACGTAAATGACTTTCGAAGTGGACGAATATGTTTAACCAGGTAATTGTTGTGATGTAGTTGTCACAAACCAACAATGCACTGCACCTTGTGCACAGACTCGTATAAAGCCTCCTCTCGGCCACCTACAATCTTCACTCAACTTCAGTTCATTATAAGAACAACAATTTCAACTCTGTTCTTGGCAATTAAGTCGTGAAATAACACGTTAATGTAAGTGGATACGACCCTGTATAGTAGGAATATTAACATTAAAGTCACAAAGTGGTAGATAAATATTTCTACTGAGCAAACTCGACAAGTTAATAAACTACTTGTTTGCATTCAATATAACCTATAGTTACAAACAGCAAATGATGTTTGCAGTCTGTTAGTTGACACGGAAGTGTTAGAAGCAGTTTCCCGGACGGAACAAGGCCACTGCAGTGAGTACAATATGATGTAACACTGCAGCTACATCACGCTATATCTATGGCATATCACACACAATAACAACACGCCACTGGACTCACTTCATCCAACAGTTCCATAGCTGAGCATCAACACTGCACTTCGGAGAACAAAAGTCAAGTTGTTGTATAAATAAATTAATGTTCTTATAATGAATGGTGCTAGCAGTTATTAGGTAGGTGTACTTGTGTCGGTTGTCAACGTGTACATTATATTAACCTGCATTAACATGTGTATTAAGTGACCGCTCACAGCAGACTATCATGCTAACATGACGAGCTTGTAAATCAGAGGATGAATTCCGCGCTGTGCTGCCAGAGTGGAGGGACAGTGGACAACCAAGATGCTGGCAGTACAGAGGATGAATGCCGCGCTGTGCTGCCAGAGTGGAGGGACAGTGGACAACCAAGATGCTGGCAGTACAGAGGATGAATGCCGCGCTGTGCTGCCAGAG
>PNEQ01003776.1:10777-21132 GCA_003012365.1 Medauroidea extradentata
ACACACACACACACAGAGACACACACACACACAGACACACACAGACAGACACACACTTCTCAGAAGTAAACTGTCAAAATATGGAATACTTATATGAGATAGACTGTACATATGTTGGCAGATATTTAACACATGTTAATTTTTCAGCAAGCATTTCCATTGATTTGATGCAATCATAAATAACATTTAAATGGAATTTGTAACAATTGAGGTGGTAACTGGAATAAGGGCCTATGGCTCAAATGGCATTCTAAGATATAGAGGTGTAAAGTTTTCTCATACAGTACGAATCAATATATGACTAGTACAATATTGTACACATGTTATGGTTATTATTGACTCATACAGATGGCATGTCATGCAATTGTATCTAATAGTCCAAAAAACCAAACTATATAGTGGTTACTTTAAGTATAACATGTTATAAGCCCTTTTTGGATAGAACAGTTTTAAATGCAAATTAGTACCGCTTAATAATATTAACCTTTAATATTTTTACAACAATATGTTTGTGATATGTTAGCAAGAGCTTACTTGAAACAATTATTTTTTTTATTATTATTTATTTATTTATTATTTTTTTTTTTTTACATTCCATAGATCCTCAGTGAGTACCAAAAGGCTCAAGGATGTGGAACAAGTCAATTATACATTGAACAATACATATTTTGCATACAAAAATGCATACACCGATTACATGTTTGCACTTAAACAGAATCTACAGGATTTAGACAACTAAGTATATACAGACTGTATGAAAAATATACATTCTGGAGAAAAAATTATGTACAAAACATATGAATATCTAGTGAATAAACATTTTCACAAACAAGTATTTACCTGTAGCACCATAGGCCCTTATGCCAGCTACCGCCTCAATTAAGCTAAAATATTTGGATTTTATCATAAATGTTGATAAAAAATTTAGAAATATATAAAAATTATTGTAATGTAATCATTCATCAATCATTAATTCATCCCTTTGCAATGAAACTTTAGGGTTGGAGGGCAAAATTGGCAAAAATGTAATGATTTTTTTTATTGCTTTAGTGTTACTGAAACAATTATTAATGTCCCTTAACATCATTTTGGACCATTTAGAAACTGTAGCCCTTGGGAAGAAGCCATCTCTTGTAGTATACATTTTTTAAAATCTTGTTGTGGCTGGTGAGTTGCTACAGTATTTGGACCAACTCCCCCCAGACTTGGTGATAGGCACATTGACTGTGCTGGCAACTGGCATTGTCGTGATTAAGAGTCAGGAGTGGCAGCATGATGTGTAGTCATATGGGTAGAAGATTGCAGTCAGATGTAGGTATTAGTGGTGTTTCTCAGCTCTGTGGCCCAATGAGGAAGAAGGGAGCAGGGAAGACTAGGGTGCAAGTACAGCAGCCAGCTGTATTACATTGCTGTAGGTGATTCCTAATGGTTGGGTGCTTGCATCACTTATTGTTTACATTTTCACAGAGTCTTTCATTCTTCCAGTGTTGAGGAGGATCTCGGTAAACCTCAATCACTGCCAGGTGGCTAGTCAAAATTGGAAAAGTCAGTCCAGGTTGTGCAATGCAAGTTTTTGTTTGGCTGACAACTGAATGTTTATAGTCAGGTCAGGCTAGATTTGATCTGCGCGTTCTGTGCAGTGTGCTAAGTCACATTGGCTCTTAAGATGTTGTCAGAGGGCCGTAAAACCACCTCACCTTCTTCCCTAAGTGCTTGAAACCCATCACCTCTGACTGTCCTGCTCTCCGGGGCCTTGTCAGGAAGGTGCATCCAGTTCCCAACCTTCACAACAGAAGAGAAAGGTCAATGTTGCCTGAGATAGGATATAGAGAGGCCACGTCTCTTGTTGCTTAGTTTTGTTAGAAAAGTTGCAGTACGCAGAACGAGGCTCGAAATATTAGTTGCCAGGGGCACCTTTTACCCAAAATTTGAACAAGTGGACTTGGGCATCATGCTATAGCCAAGGCATCTAGGAGACAAAAGTGGAGGAAGGGGAACAATGTAGCTCACCAGCCGTCACTGGAAATCAGAGGAAAAGATTTCTAAGGGCTTGGAATCAACACCTACACACATTGAACACTTTTAAAATCAGCATAAAAATACGAAATACGGTATGCACTCTTCAGTATTGATGGTTGGGCACGTGGTGTTCTCCCACTTTTTCTTACACATTTGTTTTTTTAAATAATTTTTCTTCCTAGTTTGTAAAGGTGGGTTTACTTGGATGTCCCATTGTTTTTATGCTGCGATATTAGGGTACTGTTGATATTTTAGTTAATGCTAAGAATATGTCGCATGCAAAAAGGATGACCTAAACAAATATTTATTTTTATTTTGTATTTACTGAGTTTTAATAATTTTTTATTCTTGCATTTCATGAGTTTTTTATAAAGAGGTGCAAAGGAGGACGTAGTAGTTGATCATAAAGAAACACGTGTGTAGGATATTATAGGGTAATTTGATTTTGAAAACAATTATTTTCCTTTCTTTTACCTTTTCTATTTTTGTCATATCATCTATGTAGTGTTCTATCCTTAGCTGTTAATTAAGAGATCTGTTAATCAGTAGCTACTTATGTAGCTAGATACAAAAATAATATGTTTGTAATTTTTTCTGAAAAGACTTGTATGTGCATAATTACCACCAATACCTAGTTTTATAAATACCAAAATAAATAAATTTTTATAATATTAACTTAATTGGGATGTTTACTATGGCTGAGTTTTTTCTCTTTACAGTGGTCCAATTTGAGGAATAAATTTTTTACATGTGCTCATAGACATCAGTGCCATCCAGTTACACGACAGAAGTTTGAATCTCCAGAGAAAGCTCCAAAATATGATCCTTATGGGATTTTGCTTCTGGTTAGTATGTAAAGTGTTGTTTATATAACATTCAGTTTTAGGTGATTGTGAAACATTAAATATTTAATACTGTGTTGTATAACAGGGACAGGAAATAGGGTCGATTCTTCAACACTATTATCGGGCGTGTGTGTGTGTGTGCGTGGTGGTCAAATATTTGGTGCGTCATCCCGCAACCCGACATGGAACGAACAGCAAGGAAGTAGATAACTTTCCCTACTGTCCCTCCAGGCACGTCAGTTACAGCGAGCACTATCACCATTCCTTGTGTTCTAATGGTCTGGCGAGCCGACTACAGCTTGTTAGCAGAGAGAGAATCACATTTTGGGTGCAGAAAACTCGGTAAACCTGCATCGCTGTTATTCTGTTTACTCAAAATTTTAAGTGGTGACCATAGGGTTTTAATACAGTAATCTGTTCAGAAAAGAATTGACTTTCATCTTTGTTATAAAAAAATTGTATCTCTGAATATTTTATGGTTTTGGAGAAATTAGGATACTCGTGAATGCTTGAAAATACACTGATTTTCTGACTATGGAAGCCACTTAAACATGCAGAGACATTAAGATGATTTTCAAATAGGAATGAAGCTTACACAAGTACCTAAAAAGATATTTCATAATTATTCAAAATTCGGCAATTTAGGGGATGGAAAGATGAAAAATGTTCAGAAATTCTGAAAAGCAGGTATGGCCACGGAAAAGTAATTTAAAAGTTTTTACTTTTTGATGTCCTGTTGTATATGTCTTTGGGGACGGGCCCATGTATATTAACATTTAATTTCTTAAGAATTCTGATGACCTATCGGCATAGTTGTTCGAAACACTGGTATGAATTTTTGGGTTTGAATCCTGTGTAAGGAAAAGTGAAGAACTTCTGTGATATTATATAAGCACATATTAGTGGCATCTGGTAGAAGAATAAATTTTTCATTTGAAGTGGCTTCCTGTTGCATCATAAGCACTCGCTAAGGGGTAAAAAAGGAGAAAATGTATTTCCCAAATCCTAGATATCTCGTAAACCTGGTGAGGCATCATTGTGCTTTAGGGGTGTAAAGTGTGTTTTCACAGTGTCCTCAATATCTCATTAACACAATAAGCTATCGTCATAGCCGTTCCTTCAAAAATTCCATGCGGGCAAAGTCACGGCTGAGCAGTTAGTACAGGATAATTATAAAGTCCATGAAACATTTTTAAAAATTTAGGTTATTGGCTTAACATAACGTAACAAATGATACAGTATGTGAAAGATAACCTTTCAGAAGTTTTTTTTTTTTCCTTCTGAAAGTGGTGCCGGCAAGTTACAGCACGCGTCATGTAAGTTGGTGTGTAATGAGCGGGAATGTGTTGCATATAATATTACAGTACTACAGTTTTAAATTCAAATGACTAATTTATGTAGATCAATTTCATTCTGGTATTTATAGGCTACTAGGTGTTTTTGCAGCGGCCAGCTGCTTTATTTCCGTGAATGTGCCCTTCACTCATAGCTGCCACTCGCCGTCTAGCTGGCGCGCAGTGTATTTCAAAAAACAATAGACGGGAATACCACTGACCGTAGTACCTGAAAAATGCAGCAAACTAAGCAGAGAAATTATTTTGTGTGCTAGAACTTGGCGGTTGCAAACTAAAAATTGTTAGCTAGAATATTATGTTTCAACAAGATGGTACCATTTGACATTTCCACAATTGTGTTCGAGATTATCTGAATGTGATGTTGCCATGCCACTAGGTAGGCTGTGTAGCGGTCTTTGACCTGGTGCTACTCCAGAGGCCTCAATGGTCTCCGGACTTGACACCTTGTGATTTTTGCTTGTGTGATTACATCAAGGATAGTGTATATGATCCATCTTTACCACAGAACCTCAAAGACTTGCGACACAGATTCGCAGCAACTGTCATGTTACTCATGATATGGTGGGCCATATATGGACATAGTTGGACTATCGACTAGATGTGTGCCATTCAACGAAAGGTGGACACAAAACATTAATAAACATTGTAAAAAAACTTGATATAAGAGTTTTTCTTTCTTATACTTTGTCGATTGTTAGATTGTTTTTAACCATTTGACTGTATCAATGTTTTAAAATGTTTTATGGACTCTGTAATTATCCTTTAGCATTAACGTACACAACAAAATGCCCTCTTTTGTAATTGTATTATAAATTGACAAAAATTTCTTCTTTCTAGCAAGTACTTATTCCCATTATTGTAATACTTAACATTTATTCCTCCTTATTGCATTACTGTAAGAAAATTAATGTAAGTTTTCTTTGTTTTGAACTAAGATGTGTATGTTACAGACAGAAGTAAAAATTGCTAAGCTCACTGAAGTTCTGTTATGTATTCTGTTACAAGCTAGAAATAGTTTCCAGCAAGTTAAATTGGAGATTGATGTATAGCTATCCCCACTAGTACTACTTACTCAACCTTCTCGATGGGAAGGTGCGACATAGATGAAATTCTACCCTATTTACGTCTGTATTATAACCTCACCCCCTTGTTTCCAATGTCGGGCATGACTAGCATGATTCGTTTCCCATCACCATTTGTGGTGGTATGCCTGCCTGATCTGATCTTCTGTAGGTTCCAAGACTTCAGGTGCAGAACATGAGATCAGCACAATCTGTTCTCCATTTACCAACTGTCCCCAGATGTGTTGGCAACACAGATGAGCAAACACCAGAAACACCCACAGACATAGCATGCCAAACAGGCTGGAAAAATTTTTCTATTGTTACAGGTGCTTAAAATTATTTATTTTGTGTTTTTTGTAAGTTTTAATAATGTGAGTAATGTAGACTACGCTGTTTACAGTCTGTTCCTATTGCATCATTTGCTCTGGGGACGTGGCAGGTCAAACGAAGGAGATGGAAGCTACAGCTAATCGCTGACTTAACGGAGAGGTTCAGTTCTACCCCAGAAGACATACCACATGAGTGAGATACTATTTTATTTATTTTTAGCTATGTTTATTTCAAGTGAAAATATGTAAGGATTTACTTTTAATGTACGTACTATAGTTTATTTCAGTACTTAAAGTTCATGTCCGAAAGGGGCTGCAGTTGGTGAAATGATTAGCGCACACGCCTCTCACCAAGGTGATCCGGGTTTGATTTCCGGTGGAGTCGATCCCCAGATTTTCTGCTGGTCGGGAGGGTTCTCGGGGATATCCTGTTTCCCCCGCCATTTCATTCTGGCACTACTCCATACTCACACCATGTCACCCCTCATCAGTGATAAAGTTCTAGATGTTAAGTGTCAACCAAAATCTCTTCATCGTCATGTTCAGATTATAGCTTATTGGTCAAATTAATTTAAAATTTTTATTTTATACATTTGAATAGCACATTAAAGTTAACTACAAGTGAGTTGTTTACTGAATATATAAGTATTGGGTTTCAAAATGACTGTATGAGTTGTTTGCAGAGTGCAGTATATGACTTTTATTGGTAATTTACTTTACGTATTTTGTGACAAGTGAAGCCTCTCACTCCTGGATGACATGGAGTACCGACCAGTGAAGGTGCAAGGACAGTTCGACCACTCAAAGGAGTTGTACATGGGGCCCCGCTCGCTGATAGTGGATGGTGACAGTCATGCCGTTGGAGGAGGTGTGTTCTCCCATGGTTCCAGTGGTCAGTCTGGCTACCTCGTTGTAACACCCTTCCACCTGGCAGACAGGGAGTGAGTATTGCCTTACTGCACCAATACAATTTTGTACTTAAAGTCTACCTTGATACAATTTGCATGTGTTTAACATAACCTGTACTATTTCTTACAACACAATAACAATAAATACAGAAGGAACATCTTGGCAAAAGATTCGTATTAACTTCAACGTAAACATTTTATTAATACAGTACAACTTTGCTAATAAAGATCATGTTAGTACTAAATTCTCATTAAGACAAAGTGGTTTTCTTTCCCTGGGAAAAAAAAAAGAGAAATTAAATACTAATTATTAACTTCAGTGCTCAACAAAATGTTCATATATATATATATATATATATATATATATATATATATATATATATATATATATAACAATGTAATATCAAGTTACGGTTTTAAAAGATTTTATTGATATGAAAGTTTGTATTTTGGGACAAAACATCCTGAAAATATATAATACTTTACTTGTGTATAGTGCGCACTTTTATTCCAAAACAACTGAAAAAAGTTCGGTGGTGCGCACTATACAAAGGTAATAGAAAAAAATACGGGGTGGAAACAAGCAGTTGGGAAGGGGGAGGGGTGAAGAAGGGAAGGTGGAGTTGTAGTCGTAAACTGACATCAAAAGTGGAAGGAAGAGAGAATGTTTCTCACACCGCCTGTTCTTCCATCATTGCTTCTCTTCCTTTTCTTTTTCTCCTCTCTACACCATCCTCGCTCTGCTGTAACCGTCATTGCTAAAACCCTAATTTTTTGTTTGTCTTTATCCACGTTCTTGTTTACAAAGTGTTTCGTGTCAGTGTTTACACAATACATGGGTTTAAAACTTGTCTGATTATGGCCGGAAGTTTACGAGCTTCGTACAGACGTAGGTTTAAACTATCTGTAACAAAGTATGTTGCTCAGCAATTTGAAGTGGCAGAAACGAAAGTTACTGGTTGGGGGGGTGGAAGCAATGTGAGAAGTTAATTTTGACATCTCGTGATCTGTGATCGTTCTGTAGGAAAAGAAAGAAATGACAACACAGTTTTTTTTCCGGTAGAACGGAAGAAAGAAAGGACAACACAGTTCTTTTTTTTTTTCTATGGGAGAGAAGTGTCACTTTAAATAAAAAAAAAGGCAAGGTGTTGCTGTCCTGGCAGGTTATCTCCTCCGGGATGTGCTGGAAGGGTAGGCAAACAGCAGAGAGTGATGGAGGGAGAAATAGTGAATGTGTGTTTTACAGACACAGCAACACACACACATAGCGGGCAGTAAGTGACCTTGGCAGGCTATTTATAGATAGCTGTGGAGAAGCCACAGCCCAATGTCTCACCTCCACCCTCTTCACTGTTTCACTCTAACCAATATGAATGTTTTATTTCCTCCTCTCTCTTCTTCATTGCCAGCCACATTTACCTTTCTCCTTCCTGTCTTGGCCCATCTATTGATGCCTCCCTCGTGCTGCTTCACCGTCTCTGACTGTGATTTTTTACATGCTGGCAAGGCACTGAAAATTTTTTCCCTGGAACTTGTTGCAAAAATCATGGTGCGCACCATACACGAGTATATACTGTATTTATAAAGCTTTTTGAATTAATGTAAATAGCTGTTAATACAGAACTCATTATTACAAATTGCAGAAATTTAAGTCCTTTCATGTTTATATTAACGAGGCTTGACTGTACGTCTCAAATATTTCACCTTATGCATAACTTCTTTGAAAAAAAATACATTTTGATTACATATTATACACATTGTTATCTACCCTTACAATATTAATATAAAAATACACATTTATCTAATTTCTCTCTTTCATCAGGCAAGACACAAGATACCGTACATATTTACTATGTTGGATAAACTATATGGGATGCCTGATGGGAATTGTATATTGAATTGAAAGGTGTTTTGAAAGGTTTTGAAGAAATATTAAAAATATATTTAATGAGTTAGTCGTTTGTACGTATTTAAGTTGACGTAGACAATGTATGTTATTTTGGCATCTTGCTTTGTGAATAAGGGCAAAAGTTACAGAAATAACAAATTAACAAAATTCCATTCAGTATTAGGGTTTAATGATATACAGGATGTGTTCTTACTGTTTATAGAGTGACTGTAACCATAAATG
Organism: Medauroidea extradentata; assembly: GCA_003012365.1. Classification (NCBI taxonomy): domain Eukaryota; kingdom Metazoa; phylum Arthropoda; class Insecta; order Phasmatodea; family Phasmatidae; genus Medauroidea; species Medauroidea extradentata. The sequence continues at coordinate 19,429 of PNEQ01003776.1, forward strand.
TATTACGTAACTATTGGTTGCTAACCTCTGTGTCACAGCCTTACCATCCTTGTGAACCGTGGATGGGTGCCAGCCCGACTAAAGTCCCCCGAGCTGCGCCAGTCTGGGCAGATAGAGGGGGAGATAGAGCTGGTGGGGATTGTCAGGTCTAATGAGACTCGTCCTCCTTTCTTGCCAAAGAACAGGCCGGACTGCTGGGTGTACAGGTAAGAGTCTTGTTGATTGCAGATTGTATGTTTGGAACTATATGTTATCAGTTTAGCAGTTGTGGTGTACGGAACCTTTAAGTACTTCTTGTTGAGCCACTCATTGTTGTGTTCAGTATAGTGTGTGGTTCGTACATATAAAATTTAAATAATATGTAACGAATATTGTGCGTCTTATGAGCTCTTAGCAATGGACCCCTCAAGAGAATTTCAATGAGAACATCCGCACTACGTGAATATAAAAATAAATCGATTTGTGTTGAAATTTTAAAATTTGAAGTTGTTTGGACGTGCAAATAGTGTATATTGGATGTAATTCATGGACAAAGGAAACTTTCTTGTGTACCTGCACATCAGTGTGGGATTTTTGTGTTTGGCAAGTTGGCTAACCTGCCTGGCAGGATCATCGATCAGCAGTTGAAAAGATGGCGCCGCTTTGGTAAGGTGTGTGTCGTGTTCGGCGTGTTGTATCGTAGCCTTGATGTGCAATCCTTTATAGTTTGTCGTTTTTTGTTCTTTTTTCATGTGTATTAAAATTCACAAAACATTTTGGTCCTCCGTAGCCGGCTGATTTGTGCCGTTTTTCGTCGAATTGTAGTGTCGCGTCGTTTCGTTTCGTTGTGGCAAGTTTCTTTGTTCGCGCGGGATCGTGTATTCCGAAGTTTTACCGTGTATTTCAGCCAAGATTCGTCTCTGTGATTATTATTACTGAAGACTGACTGTGGTAGAGTTACAAACTGTGCTCTTTCGTTTTCGGCGTGCAGCGGCAGTTTTGCATGCACGTGTTTGGGCGATTGCTTTGTTTGGTTGACGTCTGCACGTGGTGTTGTTGTCCTTGTTTCGCATCCAGAATTGTGTCACAGCCGTGCCATTCATTGTTTGATGCACATTTACGTGTGTTTTGGTTGTATGTGTTCAACATTGAGTATTTTATATATCTCTTTCTACTTCGTCGAACGGTCATTTGAAGGTTTAGTGGAGTTTGCTTGTAGGCCTAAGTACAGAAGATTTGTTGCTGTGTTTGGTATTCTCGTTTGTTTGAGATGGAACGCATATTTTCGTATTGTTAGCACCAGTTTTTGCGTGTCCTTTTGTTGTTCGTGGTGATTTTCTTGTTCTCGTTTGGATATGGCCGATAAGCAAGCGGCGCTTCTGCGTCTTCGCCTTGCCGAGATTCGGCTGAAACGGGCTTACGATCTTGCTCAAATTGTCGGGAATGACAAGTCAAAACGTAGTTTGTTCCTAGCCGCTACCCGCGACCTGTCTAAGGTTCGCAAGAATTTTGACGCAGATTATGTCACTGTAGAGCTGGCTGACACTAGCTCGACTGATGAGGCAGCCAATGTTGGTCACGCTGCACGTTTGGCAGACTTCGAGGATAAATATTACTTTGTTATGGCTACCCTTGATTCCCTCGCTGTGAGTGAGAAGGAGGATGTTGGGAGCAGTAGTACTTCGAAAATGCACAACTCTAGGGTAGTGTTACCAAAAATCAACA
>PNEQ01003777.1:10778-65984 GCA_003012365.1 Medauroidea extradentata
CTTTACTAATTTTTTTCACCCAGAAGGGATGGAGTAAATTCTTTTGACAATATATCATTGCGAAGTACTCCATGTAGACTTACTTGCCTCAAGATTTCATTGTGTTTTTTGAATTTGGAACGAAAGTAGGAGCAGTTGAAAATTAAAAAAAAGTCAGTTTCAAGGTCAGCTTTTATATCTATATATGAAAACATAAAAAAATCATTCTGTTTATTTTTACTAGCATTATTTATAGCCCTCAGTCTCCTCTTTGCAATGAGATAACACATGACTTTGTATCTTTTATGGATATCAAGATATTAAACAATACAAAAACCCTTGAAAATGTAAATTTTGGTACACGGTACCGGCCATTTTGTTCTGTAAAATCAAAATGAGGGCAGATAAAAATCAATAAGTTTGGGTTTGCACTGTTGAAATATGTACATTATGTGTGACAAAATTTCAAATTTTTTCAAAATGGGTCAGCAACCAAAATAATTGAAATTGGGTGATTTTCCATGGAATGACCCGGTTTGAAGTGTGTGTTCTTTTTTCATAAATGTAATGTAAATAAGTTTTAAGCAGTTCCCTTAACCCTTGTCTGCGCCAAGAGCTGAAGTATTGGTTTTTTATTGCCTGTGCGAGAAAGGCCAGAGGCCGATAGATTTGCTCTGTATTTTTTAAATTTTAATTTACAGTTTTTATTTTATTTTTTTCATGTTTCAGAAAATTTATATGTTTACAATTGCAATGGATTAAAGGAACCTTAATAGACAGTAGAAATGTCTTCCAACTTGATTACGTTGATTCGTATCGAGTTATTTCAATTTGAATAAATAATTGCAAATTTCTGAAAAATGTGAAGGCATTTTTCACATATTCACCTTGAAGAATGCTGGTACCAAAATGGTTGAATAAGAATAGCGTAATGCGTTACTACACCGTCCATTGCGCTAGGTACATACGTCTCTTGGGTGGTGACCCTCTGTATTTTATTGGTGGGAAGTCTGTGCCTCGGTTTATTGAACCCTGGATTGTTTTTGTATCAACCTGAACAGTAGATTTTGAACCCTAAAGAAGGCTAATTATACTACAGGTTAGAAAGATCAATGTTAAATGTTAGTCACAGGGAATATTTCTGTCGCTTCACTGCTATCGGTAATTGGTGTAAACTGACTAATCACAGAGCTTTCCTGAATTTTATGTGTTAGGCCTACATTATGTTGACAATTTAAAATGTAAAATTGTTTGATTTCTTTTAAATTAAATTTCTTCTATCATTTCCAAGCCTGTTTAAATGTAATTTTACTACAGTTTCGTATTTATCTAGTCCCTTAGCGATAGCAGCGAAACTAGCGGTAGAAATTTTCTCTGTGCCAATTTCTCGTATAAGAAATCACATTTTCTTTCTAACCTGTTGTAGAATTAACCGTAGCATAAGTTAGCTTTCAAAACTGGCAATTTTTATATTAGAAAACAATATTTTCAATGTTCATGTTATTTTCAAAGTACTAGAAAAATTTTTCTGAAATATGTTTTCCTTTCATAAACAAATAACTTATGTTCTGTAGTTTTGCATGCAGTACAACAGCCAGGTAGGCAGGCTTGTTAACGTATTACCCAGACAAATTTTATTACAACTATATAGTTTCAAATCAAGGAACATCTTTCTTTTGTGTAAGAGCTGTGTGTAGAATTCTTTTGTCTCGTTGTTCCTGCAGGTACGTAAGCGGCCTAAGTAAGGAGGCAGTAAGCATAGTGTTCGATGAGCTGCTCTGGCCCCTGACACGAACTGAAGAGAGTAAGTTGTAACTGGAAGGAACTGCCGTGTAAGTGAATGGACAAACTGTGCTTTGCAAGAAGGCAGAGGGGACGACTATTTATTTTGTATAATTATTACACATTTTTTATTACATTTATATTGCATTTACTACTGTAAATTTGTAATTGGTAACTAATGTGACTTTGTTCACTCAGTCTTTAGTGAATAGGTAGTATGAAGCCACTGTCCTGAGAAGTGATTTTTGTGATGTGATGGTGTTCATTAGCGAACTGTGTGGGCATGTACAAGATTGCAGAATACTCTGAACAGCCTTGGATACTTAAAATATAGACTTTTTCCCTGGGGAGACATTGTGTTGAACTCTACAATGAAAAATCATTTTCCCTGGTGACTAGAAAATGTCTTTGCTGTGGTAGGTGGTTATTTTATGTTTGTCTATAGTTTGTCCTGTGTGAAAATTGATGCATGTATGGAAGTTTGTAGGAACAATAAAAGCTTAGCGGTTATCTGTTACATTTCAAAATGTCTTCCGTGAAAAGGACCACATTCTGAACAAGTACTGAAAATAAATATTCAGTCTGCAAAATATACTGCAGTGTATTGCAGCATCGTACAGCCATAATTTTGGATAGTAGATGTATATTTTTGGCAGCTGTATAGTTAACTAATATAAGTTTTTTTTAACATTTTGTGTAATTTAAGTTATTTTGAAGCAGTGATACCCAGTACTAGAAGTGAGATATTGAATTTGTGTGCCAAAATTTGTGACTGTGTGTCTGAGTTAATTTATGTAATAAAGCTCATTAAATTGCATATTTTTTCCAACAATTTTCATTGCAAGCTATTGATTTCTGCCAAGCCCTGTTTTTACCCAAAAATCTTAAAACTGTGAAAGTCTTACTTAACTCTAGTTGGTATTATGTAGTTGCAATGTTTCTGTTGGACAGCCGTCGTTGTGGAACATATGTCGTAAAGGTCACCAAAATTTAATTTTCACTAAATAATTTTTGTTTTGTATTTTTTGGAGTTATTTTTTAAAATTATTTTTTCTTCTTACTGCAGCTTAGTGTCATTGCTCACTTTTGTACTACATGTTAGCTGCCAGTTTGAAGAAGCAGTCGTTCTACACATGCCTGCATGCACACACATAATTTTTTTTCGAGAGTGATAAAAATGAAAGAAGTATGATAAAAGTGGAAGAGTACAATGAAGAGAGAAACAAAGTTAAAGAGGATTATAGAAAGTCAAGAAGGGAATCACAAAGACGAAGATGTAAAAATAACATCAAAAGAGGAAAATATGAAGAAGGGAAGATAAAATCATACAAGAAAACAAAGTTGTAAAGGAAGTAACAAAAGTTAAGATGGAAGTGGAAGCAGAGAGAAAGAAATCATGTGAGCCTAGTTTAGGCATGTGTGCTGTTCGAACTTGTGGGTCCATCATTTCTTGCTGTTCAGTCAACATGTAGTACTTTGTGATGCCGAAACCTAGTGCATTTTAACAGCGGCGCAAGAGATAATGCGTAACAAATTAGTAATTCGGGATAAATATTTACTCATAAAATTGGCGAATACCATTATCTAGGATTGTCGTTTAGTATTTTATCCAAATTGGCTTAGAAAAAAGCATAGAAATCAATTGATGTGTTCAGCGTATATTTATCTACATCACACTCTTAAGATGATCTTTCAATTTGCATTTGACCTTTGAAGTAACACGAAATTACTAAAATAGCCTACCGGCAGGTAACATGTGTTTGCCAAATGTCAGGGGCCTGATCACATATGTGAATCGTGAGTGGTGTGCAAAGAACTGTGTACACGACCCTGATAGACTGAGCAGCGTGCAGACAGGCAACGGGAGCAGCATCACGGCAACAACGTGCCTCTACCGGCGGTGGGAGTCACTGATGCAAGGCTGAGAGGTGACATCCACATCACGACAACTGTGGGACGAGTTACTGCAGTGCTACCTCGGATGACCAACCCACAGCTGGCTGGGGGTCAGTGTGTTATCACCACGTCTCCACGACTAGATGGAACTTTGGTGAGTGACAGTTACTGTAAATACGGCGGTCGGTCAGCCACCTAGGTGCTGTTCAGAGGAGGCAGCAGACGAAGAGGAAACCACCAATGCGAAGTAGTTGTGTAGTATTGGTAGTACTGCATACCACACATCTGCTGGGTGTAGGGATGAAGACTAGACTCCAAGTGGCCAGCAAAAAGAAAGGCTGTGACCTTCCAACGCGGGACCAAGAGCCAATGGTGGTAGGTGATAAAGAGTCTGGCATGGATCGGTCACTCGAGAACGAAGGGATTCTAGCACAGATGCTGGTGCCTCCTGTAGCAGTTGTGAAGACAATACACGTAGTAATGTAGGGGAAGTAGATAGTAAACAGCTGTAGGATATCCCGGGAAAAACGGGTCAAGCTCTGAGAGTGAGTTGTTAAGTTGAGAGCCAGAAACAAAATGTTTCGAGTCTATCGTCACCCAGGGAATGTTGAATGAGATGTTCCCACAAATGAGTGAAAATTTGTTAGGCTGAATAGAAAAATCAAATCAGCACCTAAGTTTCTAGGTTCGTTTGTCATAAAGAAGTTTTTGTCTCGTGCGACTGTATTGTTAGAAGATGAGAAAAGGCCTGGGAAATTTATTAAGGCTTATCTTACTCAGTTGAAACATTTTGTGGTAGTTCCATAATAAATCTGATTTTGAGGAATTTGCTTTGTAAATTGGATGATATTTTAGTGTTTTATTATAAAATATTAGTGTTTAAAGTATTAGATACTACCTTTTATTAACAGTGTACGTGTTTGCAAATTAGGGACTCCAAGAGGGTTTTTTTTTAATTTTCCATGTTTATTATACATTTCAGTTGTAATATGTAAGGAGTTAGCAATCCAGGAGTATGTTTTGTTTTGTCCCTTGTGAGGAGTCAAAGATTATTGTCGAATTAAGTACAGTTGCAAGATATTGTACTGTTTGTTTTGGGATAGTGGCCGCTGGACGATCACATACTGTGGAATATTTCCAATACTAGGTATCCTTCATTTGGAGCCTGGTGTTGCTGTCGGAAGGCTTGCTGAGACTGGCTATCTCGATAGATTTTCTGGCTATATCTTCTGTGCTTCACTTTTGGCCCATTGCTTCGGAGGAGAAGGATGAGACTGGTTGTCTTATTATCCAGTGCCTGCCTGCCTGCCCGAAAATATCAGAGTGCTTCTGTGGCCTCGCTTACCTTGTACATCGAACATTGTGGCGAGCGCTGTTTGACGGGCCGGCCAGGCATGGTGATACCATTTATCAGCACCTGCGCACACGCATGTCTGTACTCTACCACTTGAAGTTATATTCTGGGATGAAGATTGCGGCGAAGAAATGGTTGCCGAGGCTCCCTCCGTAGTAATCAATGTCTTAGAAGGGGTGTGCCAAAATGAACTATTATCGTCGCACCACGAGTGGAAGTTAGGGACTGATCTGCGCGAAGGCCGTATTTTGAAAAGAATTAATGTGATTGGTTAGAACATTTAAATCTAAATGAATTACAGAAATGTAACAGGAGAAGGATTATTTTTAAATGCTATAAATACCAGAACAGTTCCTTGAAAAAAAGAGAGAACGAAAAGACTACACCTGGGTTTTGTGCTAGTCAATTAAGTACTGTAGGGACAGTAATTATGTCCCGGCAGAGGATGAGGTGTTAAAAATTCTTTATATGCTGGGGAAATATTGTTAGTAGAAATTGGTAGCTGCAAGATATTTTTATTCTTGCAGAATAACTTGTCTATTTTGCTGTAATATTTCTTTGGGGAACTTAGTCTAAAAGCTAACAGGAAATTGTAAACTATAAATTCATTGTCGTGATGATGTAAGAAAACATACAATATTATTGATGATCTAGTCAGGCATTAAGAAAGTTTAAGGTAACAGTCACTCTGGTTAGAAGTTAGATGGGAGACCGACAATTTTTATAGGTATATTTTAGAAGTAAAGAACATGTGTGTATGAAGGAACTTTGTGAGATTTAAATTAAATTTTTTTGTAACATTACTAAAAGAGAAATATGGGATAAATTTATATATTTTTCATAAATATTTGCATTTCAAGTCCTTGTTCAATTATGTATTTAATTTCTTACTCAAATTTATCACTTTTGTAAATGGTGATTGTGATTTGTTTTTATGTTCTAAGTTTACTTTGCTTCTTGGTGACGTCATGGTGTTGATGGCATTACAACGCGGCGCGGGAGACAGCGACCAGTGGCGGCCATTGTCTGCGAGCTGGCCTGTGATTGGCCATGGGAGTTTAGGCAGGGTTTGCTGTCTGGTGCGGCCATAGGTAAGCGGTAAGAGACACTGGGTATGAAGTAACGGAGGCGACCGGATTACGCGTCGTGAGTATGCAGCACAGAGTGTGCTTTGTCTGACCAGCTGAGCTTGGTCTGGTAACTGCGCGTGTCGAAGGCTGACATTTTGATAGTTATTTTTCAATTTGAAAACCAGATTTTCTGTGGAGACAGAGAGCATCATTTGTGGTAGAACGGATGATAGACGTACACTCGTGACCCGTCTCTCGTACGCACCAAATTAATTTGCAGTGTTTTTATTTATCAACATTAAGATGATCTTTCAATTTACATTATACCTTTAAGTTACACGAGATGAGAACTAAAATAACCTACCGGCAGGTAGCAATGTTAGTGTAATTTGTCCCACAAAGAAGTATTAGTGCCACAGTAGATCAATCATATTATGCGGGAGATTTAACATGTAAAGAGAAAATGTAGGCAAATGCATGCAATGTGGAAAAGCTGTGGTATAACAAAAGCGAGGGACAGTATGAAACATATGGGCAGGGAAATAGAAGGTAAAATCAAACTGGCAAAAAATGTTTATTTACGTAACATGATTTCGGGAAAAGCAAGGAATGAGGAAAATTGTTTGGGTTTCTTAAGTAAGGGGAGGATATTCCACTGTTAACAAGATGCAGGTAGCGAGACGGCTCAAAATGACAAAGATAAGGCAGAAATAGCCACAAACTCGGTACTTGTCGGTGTTTGAAGTAAGTGAGGAACAGAACAAGGGAACTGTGTCACTGGGTTGTGTAAGTTTAAAATCTGTGAGCGGAAAATAACAGTATTAAAGGGGTTGAAGAGCAATGAGGTAGCCGGACCAGATTGTGTCGGGAATGGAGTTTGGTGGGATAGAGCTAGCTATATATCTGGTGCAGCGCCATCGTCGGGGGAGGAAAAAGTGTACATTTGTCCCTGGCCCCGAGGCTTAGGAGGCCTCAGATGGCTTGATGTCAGCAGTCCAGAGAATTCAATACCATTTGGTTATTTTCAAAATATAAACTGAAAACTCGTAAATACCACAGTATGAAAGTGATAAGAAAATAAGTAATTCAAATAGCCGGGACCCTACCTGCCCACCTTCTGATAGGGCCTGCTCAGTATATGTCATTGTCTGACTCATTGTATTTGGAACGCACACTAGCACAAACCACATTACAGAACACTCTACATTACACTCTTAGAGTCGGGCACAGGCACTGCCTACAAATAAAAAATAAACCACTCTCTGCAGCAGTGGGGTTGGTAGCAGTACAATAATCGGTAGGTAGGGATAGGTGGAATGTTTGTTTGCTCGCATCTTCATGTGGCAGACCTTATTCGTCTGCAACAGATATGAAGCGAATAGGGCAGTTGCATGCAGTAGAGAGTCAGATTTCAACATTCATGTTTGTCACCTGATGGCTTGAGCGACACGCGAACTCTGCTATTTAACCTACCAAAATACTACGTCACTGTATTTTGCTATTTATATGAATTACGTTTTTATCTTCGGAACTGTTTAGCTTGGGTAAGATGAGAAAGGAAAAAAAATTTTATTTTACAAAAGTGTTTGCTTCCGTTTTAGGATTTTTAAAGCAATACAGTATGTATTGGTATAGTGAAACTGTAGGATTTGCTTGCGAAATATAAAAAACAGTGTAAAACTAAAAAGCTATTTCTTAATTTTGAAGCTGTTTACAGAACGAGGCAGGCAGTCAATTTTGAAGGCTTTAACACCATGCTCACCACTTTTTGTACTGTTGGTGTTAATAACCAGATACTTCTTAATGAAACGCTATGGAGAAATTCAAGATTGTTTTAAATCATACAATGAACAAATGTGTATCTTGTAATATAATACACTATTCATCTGAAACATAATGCATTTCTTCATTTTGGCTTACTTTCATCATTTGCGATGCTTTGAGTCCAACAATCTAAAGAACTGTGTTGCATAGCTGCCAACTGGTACATTACAAAGAAAAATTAATGTTCAAATTGTAACACATTTGTGTTAACGTATCTATTCTTAGTAATCGATACTACAAAATAAATTTTTGCCTTTGATATAATAAACATTAAGATAAAGCATTAATATTTGTTTTATCACAAACAGATTTAATCAAGAGTGTGAAGACACGCGTGAAGGGGGCCCAAAAATTTGTCGACTGCCCTAATCTGGTGGTGGTGTTTGGGATATAATTAGAGGAGGAAAGTTGCTGCAGGAATAAAAAGAGGTATCAGTTGTACCAATATACTGTCGTACCAGGCCAGGGGCCAGATACGTTAATGCCCGGTCTCTATGCGTGTGTGTGTATTCTCTGAGTGCTCCCACCATCAAACAATGTAGTGCGGCGTAAGTGTTTGCTTGCCGGAGTTGGCAAATTCGAGTCGGTGCAGAGCAGAGCAAGGTAGTGTGTTTATGTGCTCCGCCACGATCATCACACGTGACGTCACATCCGACACGTCGCCGGAAGAGGCACGTGTGCAAAATTATTAAAGGGTATGATGTTATTTCTTTTTCCAGATAGACTCGAAAATAGCACAGATTTGATCAAGTCATGTAATTGTCTCTTGCTTGTCATTTGTTTACTGTTAAGTGTGGTCACATCTCTTTTTGTTTTGTTTAACCACGCATACGTAAAGTCCTATTAATATTCAAACACATGTTAATTTTGAACTGGGAACTACTTACACAGTTTTCACTACCAGATATTTTTGTATTTATTTAAAATACGTTACTGGACATCGGCCTGCGGCGAGTCATGTATCCCTCCGCTTACGCGTGGGCACCTGGCTTACCTCAGCGCTTGCCTCGCCCCAGTTGTATTACACGTAGCCAAGAGTATGGATGCACTTCAGGACCATGATCCTTTCTTCTCTGATATGTTTAATTCTGTTTGCAAATTTTTCTACATCGCTTTCGTCCTCACACTGCAGTATACTCACGTTTTGTGTCTGAAGTTTTGACGCTTACTTTTAAACCTGGTGTCTGCCTTCTGCGGACCCTAGCAAATTTACGGTGCTGGCAGCCTCCAGCCTATCAATTAATATCATAGTTTTGTCTTTGCATTGCCTCTACAACAGTGTCTTATTCAGTTCTCAACCTCGTAACGTATTTTCTTAACGCAATATTTTCGTGTTCAGTGTATTTTTGTGAGTGCTACGTGACATAATATGTGTATGTGTGTTAGGAAATAAACACCTGTTCAAACTAACCCCCAGTCTCAGCAACTTATTTCTACTTGGTTAGGAACTGGCTTTCATATAACTGTAGGGTGTGGGTGTGAGAGGTGTCCCAAAAGAGCCAGCGTAAGGTAGTACTTTTTCAGGTGCTTCCCAGTCTCTCTTTCAGACCATCGGCTTCTATAACGCCAGGCAGAGAGAGAGGGCACACCGGCATGGATGGACCATGGCCAATTCTGAGTCTCATGTTCCCGGCTACATCCGTAGTCGGGTGGCGTCCACATTGATTTCAGCGTTATAATTGACACCTAACACACTCCATGACCTACATATCACCATCATGCAGCGTCAACCCCCTCCCTCTATCCACCGGGCGGCGACAATACAAGCAAGGCAAGATAAAGAGAGGCCTGGCAGCGAGTCAAATATAGAGTACGGGGAAGGTAATGGCAAGATTGGTGGTGCAGTCATAGTTAACGTTATGAATAAGAGGAATTGGTTTCAGGAGTATCAGCTTGGTTTTAGAAAGATGTTACTCATTTGAGACTCAGTTGGCAGGTTTGTTGGAGAATATAGTGCAGGCAGTTGATGAAGGGAAGCAGATAGATGTCTCCTTCATAGACTTGGTAAAAACATTGGTTTGACAAGGTGTCCCATTGGAAGTTGATGGACAAGTTAGATCATCTGCTAATGGGCAAGTGTTTGGTTAAATATATTGAGGACTTCCTCAGTGGACGTACGTAGTCAGAGAGTGAAAGTGGGTGAGGCAATGTCAAAGGAGGGAGAAGTTACAATAGGAGTTCTGCAGGGAAGTTTGTTGGGTGTCCTTGGTTATATACCATCTTTTATTCACCATAATGGTGAATGATATGGGATTCGGGTTTACAGGAAAAGTAACACTGTTTGTGGATGACCGTGCTTTACATAGAGGTGGACAATGGTCATGGACAGAGGAGAACAAAATTAAAAGTAAAGTGCATAAGACTAAGTTGGTGAGGTTCACTAGGAAGAGGATTGCACATTAGTTAGGCCAATGTTGGACTGCAGCTGCATAATGGGATTTTTATGTCGAGGTATTAGAGCTAGAGAAGGGGAGTGAGATAGTTAATGAATAAATTGACAAGGAAGGGATACAATGGTGAGGAGGAGAGGAACTTTAGACCTATGGTGATGATGAAGGAATTGGGTTGGATACCATTGAAGGACAGGAAGAGAGAAAGATTGGTCAGTATGTATGAGGTGATGAATGGTGTGTGTGTGGGTATGGGGAGGTTTGCTCTGCCAGCTAGGAGGAGAGGAAATTAATAGTGAAAAATATTCAGAGGGTGTGAAGGAGAATGGAGAGGGGTATACATATGCTTAAGCACACAATTGCGAGGGCAGTAAGAGAGTGGAATGTTCTGCAAGATGAATTGGTGTGGTGAGAGGGGTTGGCAAGTTAAAGGGGGGTTATTTGGCTACGGGGTTCTGGAATGCTAGTATTCTAAGGATCGTAGAATAAAGAGGGGATGAGTCCACTCGCCACCGGGTTGTAGCCGAATTGCGAGGCTAAACTTATTACATTTTCAGTAATAAGTAATTAAGTCGATGCACTTTTGCTATGTTTTGTAACAGAACTGAATTGCGTTTTTAAATTAAACTCTTTGTTTCTCCTGTATCGGAGACGCGATTGGGTTAGTGGTTATCTCCCTTTAGCAGCGTAGTTAGCGGTGGCGAAAATAGCGTACGGGCATGTTGGAGGTTACAGCAGGGCTTCCCCAATCGCCGCCATATTGAATTTATTTTATATTAATTTTTATCCTAGTTTTATACATTGGTCATAATATAGCGTTGACTACGGCTTACCGAAAATATTAAACACATCTTATATATTAATATTTCATTAATTTAGTTTGTGGAATTGCAAGGTGGATATATTTTTTAAAAAATTTAGTTTTACAGTTTTGTAAACAATGTTAACGAAGCCACTTTATAATTTTATAGCAAATATTTTTTTTACAATGCAATTTTATGCCCTAAAATGACAAATTATACCAAATAAATTTTAATCCAAGATGGCTATAGTGATAAAGTTATTTACAAGTACCTGTCACGAAATAATTAGTGCTAGGTGTAATAAAAATACTAGCCCTTTGCAGATGCAGACACCTGCTACGTTCTGCAAGTACAGAAACATGTATGAATTTTTTTTTTAGAATCTTGATAGTTTATTTTTGTGTTGAAATACAAATTTAACTCATATTTTAGACATATGCGTCAAACACAAATAGTTAATCGTCAAGCTGTCGCAGTTGCCTGATACAATGATAATTTTCTGTAGTTGGGGTTATCTGGTAAAAATTTTATGACTTTATTTCCATATTTTTTTTTAATGCCCGAAGGCTATTTTCGAGCAGAAAAAAAATTTTACTGGAGTATCGCTTTTTAAAGGGAAATGAACGGTCTGTCCGTGTATGCTCTATGACGTGATTTTACACTTTGGGATATGTTGAGGTTATGTGCCGTTCAGTTTCGTGGTGTCGCGCCCTGCACGGGCGTGTGTTCAACAATTAAAAAGGACCACGAAGGTCTGTAATGAATGTCTTAGTTCGGTAGACAATTTTTGCGATGCGTGCGCAAAAACGCTATCTTCTGTTGTCCTGTGCGTTTTTAGTTTGCTGGTACTTCGGTTGTAACAGACTGAAACATGAAAGTAAACTATTTTCTTACGAAAGTTTGCCATCATATTTGGATGATAAGGATCAGTTGTACGACTCGGATCGGAAGTCTTATCATCTAGGGCACGCTGGTGTGTTAAATAAATGGATACGTGACAGTAGCATTGGTGCTTACAAGAAGTGTCGAATGGAAACATGTTTTAATTTTAGTAAATGTTATGGTGCATTTAAGGTGTATATATATCCACATTTAGACGAATCAGATGATACGACAGTGGTCACCCCGAGTCCTTTGTATCAGCAAATATTAAATGTGATTCAAGAATCTCATTATTATACGTCAAACCCTAGTGAGGCATGTCTCTTCGTGCTAGCTATTGATACCTTAGATAGAGACAATCTTTCTTCAGATTATGTACGGAACGTTCCAAAACTTATAAATAATTTAGCGTTGTGGAATAATGGAATGAATCACGTAATTTTTAATTTATATTCAGGCAGCTGGTCAGAGTATATTGAAGACGATTTGGGGTTTGATCCAGGCATGGCCATTCTTGCCAAAGCGAGCATGTCAGTATCTCACTTCCGACCAGGTTTCGATGTCTCCTTTCCTCTGTTCCACAAGAACCACCCCGAGAAAGGTGGGGAACCAGGTTTTGTTACTACGAACAACTTCCCGGTGTCCACAAAGTATTTGCTGGCTTTTAAAGGTAAGCGGTATGTGTATGGGATAGGTTCAGAAACTCGTAACTCACTCTATCATTTGCACAACGACAAGGACATCATTTTGGTCACTACCTGTCATCATGGAAAGAGCTGGAAATCAATGAAAGATGAGCGCTGTGATGAAGATAATGCAGAGTATGACAAGTATGATTATGAAGTTTTGTTGCAGAACTCTACTTTTTGTTTAGTACCTCGTGGCCGTCGACTCGGCTCATTTCGGTTCCTCGAAGTGTTGCAGGCTGGCTGCATACCGGTGCTTTTGTCCAACGGCTGGGTGCTTCCTTTCTCCCAGGTCATCGACTGGAACAAAGCGGTCATCTGGGGCGATGAACGGCTTCTTCTACAGATCCCTAACAAAGTACGCTCTATCAGTGCCACCGAGGTGCTTGCACTGAGACAACAGACACAATTACTTTGGCAGCAGTACTTTTCGTCAATTGAGAAAATTGTATTCACTACTTTGGAGATAATTCGGGCCAGACTGCCAACACAGCCGTCTAAAGACGGTCTTATTTGGAACTCCTCTCCGGGTGCCCTTCTTACACTCCCTCAGTTTTCAGACTCTTGGCGCAACTATCCGTTCTTCATGGACAAGTCGGGCGTAGAGCCAGGGGATCAATTTACTGCCGTTATTTATTGTCACCCGGGGAAGTCGGTGGCGAACACTGCCCCATTGTTCCGCTTGGTGAAGAGCGTCTCCCGTAGCCAGTACGTTGCGCAGATCATCGTCATGTGGACAGGCGATAAGCCGCCGCCAGAGACTGCTCGTTGGCCTGCTGTCCCCCCATCTGTCTCTTTGACCATTTTCCATCCTTCCCAGGATGCCCAGCAGACGCACGGGATTTCTCAGCGTTTCTACCCACATCCACTCATTCGCACAGATGCAGTTCTTTCCTTGGACGAGGATTGTCTTCTCATCACAGATGAAGTGGACTTTGCCTTCCAAGTGTGGCGGTCGTTCCCGGATAGGATTGTTGGTTACCCTGCACGCTCCCACTATTGGGACGATGCCAAGGACTCGTGGGGCTACACATCCAAGTGGACCAACGACTACTCGATCGTGTTGACGGGAGCAGCATTCTATCACCGGTACTACAACTACCTGTACACTCATTGGCTCAGTCCGTTATTACACAAGACTGTGGAGCAGTCGCAGAACTGCGAGGACATTCTTATGAACTTCCTGGTGTCGCACGTGGTGCGGCGACCACCCGTCAAGGTGACGCAGCGCAAGCAGTACAAGGAGCAACCTCCCGGGGGCAGTAAGTCGCCCTGGAACGACCCGGATCACTTCATTCAGCGCCAGACCTGCCTCAACACCTTCGCCGCAGTGTTCGGCTACATGCCGCTGTTGCGCTCGAATCTGCGCCTCGATCCCGTCCTCTACAAGGACCCCGTCAGCAACATGCGCAAGAAGTACAGACAGATAGAACTGGTCGGCAGCTAGTACATGCAGCGCTCGCTTGTTCTTTCCAGCCGTGCTGAGCTCGCCGTACCGCGACGGGAAGGCAGCCAGCGTCGTCCACTAGGGATACTGTATTGCAATACGTAAGAAACATGTCCACAATTCAGATGTATAGTGCGCATGAGGAGTTGGTTGGATTGCAGTTCAATTAGAGCATTTATTGTTGCACTGCCTCTTTCATTCTAAATGTTAATTTTATTGGGTGTGAGGAATTTGTAACTGAAATCGTACCATCGTTGATGATGGCATTTTTATGTCATCACTTTAAGCAAGAGTTAATTTTTTTAATGTCAGAAATGGTAGCATTGTAATGTACCAGTGAATTTGTACCCGTTTTGGCAGTCAAGTGCAGGAACTGTTGCGTGAGCTGCTTGAATGGTCCAATGTCATGCTGCGGTTCAGTGTTGCCACGTCTGCTTTTCTGTAGTTCGTGCCAGGTAGATTCAGGGGCACGGCTAGTTTAGCTGCTTACTACTTACTCTGGTGCTGTCTTGATGGGTAATCTCTTCAAATGTTCACCTTGACCCAGCATCAGCGGACCTTTCAAGCAGTTGTGCATGCTCATGTGTAGTGATGTATTTGGAATTGTAGCCATGTCTATGTTTATCAGTTCAGTGATGAACTCGGCGTGCACGTAACACTTGTGACTGCTGCAGCACAACTGAGAAAAAGTATTTTTTTTTTTGTGAAGTGTTCTGGTGTAGGAGGTAGGCCTACATGATAAAGTGAGCATTTTTGAAAGCCCTGTTTAATTTCTATTTTCCATCAGTTATTATTTGTCCACTGTTTATACTGCAAGTTAATTACACAATCTCTGCTATTTAAATTTAGTTACGGGACGGTTAAAAATATATTGCTGGGAAGGGTTCTGAAGGGAGCAAGCTCTGAGGTGAAAGAAAAGGCATATATATTATATAATGGCATGGCCGATGTTAGACTTCGCGGCAGCAGATGGTTGAATGGTAAATGGTGTAGGCGGGGGGGGGGGGATAACTTAGGTTTGATGGTGTCGTTTGTAGGATATGAGAAGAGTGGAAACTGCTGAGAATCTACAGGATGAGGGAGGTTGCGTTGTCAACTGAATAAGAGAGGGTACAAGAGAAGACAGGGTTGCTACAGGTCTGGAAAATAGCGAAAACCTGGAAAAGTCGTGGAATTTCAAAGTGGTCAGGGATAACCTGGAAATGTCAGGGAAATTGCTTCTGGTGACTCGAAATTCAATTTGTAGAAAAATCTTTAGGCTTAAAAATAGAAGTTTACAGGCTTTTGCAGTCATTGTACATCTGACTAGCTTGACTTCTGGGCTGGAGTCACGTCTTCATACGTGCAGGCGTAGTGATTGACTTTTGGACAATTGCACAACCAAGCACTGTATGAAAATGTTAGCAAATAATTTTAAAAATAGTTCCAGTTAATTATAACTTATTAAAAACTCTGGATTGTGGTAAGAGTGTGTTGAACACAAATAACTGTCAGTAGTACATTTTTTAAACTATTTTTAAAAACAGTAATGCAAATTTAGTTTATTTGAACATTAAAGATTAATTATCATGATTTTTAATTCCACAAAAAGAACTGGAAATTCATAATTTTCGTCTGGAAAATTCAGGGAAATTTGATTCAGAAATTCTGTAGCAACCCTGGAAGAGAAAGCTAAAGTGAGAAAATTTAGAGAATGTGGAGAACAGAGCGAAGTAGGCGGTAGGTGAGAGAATAGGATGTATTGTGGGAGGTTGTTGACTGTGAAGGGGGTTGGAAAGTTCAGGAAGGGTTTCAATTTGAAGAGAACTCGCCACAGAGCGGCACATCAGTTTTGAGTGTTAGATAGATTATTATTAATGTTTGTGCTTGCCAACAGTAAAATAGTACAACTCCGTAGATAGTAAAATTTCTCTGCTCTTACAAGTAAGGTTATGTGTCAATTTATGTCTCATCAACAGCGGAGCCTAGAGACGGTGACACAAATTTACGCAATGACAGGGACTGTTAGAGGTGAGGCCATGACCTTTCGTAAGGATCAATCCCAGTATTTGCTTAGAGCCATTTTGGGAAATCATGGAAAACTATATGAGGAAGGCCGGAGCCAAAGCTAGAACCCGGGTCATGAATACGAGTACAACGTGTTACGGTTGCGCCATCTCGCTCGCTTGCACTAATAGAAAGAAATAATTATTTATTATTAGCTGTGTAGAATCACTCAGAGCTTTATTCAATTTCAAATCACAATTTCTATGTTTTTGTGGACAATGTGATTTCTCCGCAGGCTTTTGAACAGTAGTGCAAGGTAACATGCAGACAACAAAAAAATTTACAAACAGTGACATATAAAATATGAAGAAATCAGTTTATTTTAATATTAACTTGGGATTGTTGTATTTAAATGAGAAAATATGTGGAACTAAATTTGGTAATTAGGTGTCAAATATTGTTCATCTATAGTTATTAACAAGCTCAAACTTTTTTTCTGATATTGATTGCAAATCTGCTCAGTTTATTGTGAACTGTGAACATTGTGTCACCTTCGACCATTGTACGTGATGTACCATTCATGTGTGTTAGCTACACAACACAGGCAGGCCAACTATTGTTTAAATATGATTTATAGTTCCTAAGATGAGAATATTCCTATTGTAACATGGTTACTATTGGGGAGGGAAAATATTACTACTGGTACATATTTAGAGTCCGATGAAAACATTGTTCAAGTCATGAACTCGTAAAGTACATGATGGATCGTAATCCTTCCTACAACTGAATTTGAGTTTACATGGGCTCGTACTGTACATATAGGTTTTTTTTGGGTGTATTTTACGTTGGCTATTTATATTTGCGGCAAATGTACATACATCAGTTCAGTGTTCGTTGGAGGTCTCTGCAGATATATTGGATATAGTGCAGTGTTGAGGAATTACAAAAAAAAAGTTCTGCTTTAATAAGCACCATTCTTACTACGGATGATGACAGACAGACACTTTGCTGCCTCAGTAAAGTCAGAACAAGCTAAATTTGTTGACCCGGAAAACCGAAAATTATGTTTCAAAGCATGATTGATTTTTTGCGTGTGAAATATCAGTTTTACTGTGTCTGATAAAATCTGTCAATTGACTTACAGATTTAGTTCATTTAATACAGTAAAGGGTGGTTAAGTGGGACGACTTTGATGCGCTTTTACAAAATTATTTTCTCTTTGTGTTAACTAGGGCTGTTTGATATTTTGATACATCAGTAATTATCAATATCAAAATTGAAAATCTGCCAAATATTGACAATACGCTGTACCGACTTTGGTATTTAAACCTACCGGTAACTATCAATGTATCATCAACTGCAAATATTGAAACAAAAATTGTAATTAATATATAATTTCACAAATATATCAGACTCGCAATATGATAGGAACCACCCGTATTGGCCTACTTATATTTGTGATATATTGAAAACACACACATAGAAATTTACAGTACTATTCAAATATACATTATCATAGGTTATTATCGAAATGAGCATTATTATCAAAACCATTATGTCATTGAAATCATGATTGTACTATATCTTCGTTGTACGAGGACAATATTATTTGTTTGGTAATTATTTTTTTATAATCATTGCCAATCACATTTTCAGTTATTTTGCTGATGTGTGTACGTATAATCAAAATAATTAATACAGTCACTGTCGCTGTCTATGTTTACCATCAGTAAATATATTTAGTCTCTTAGGTACTATTATAATCAGCTATAAATTTTATTTTCATTTTCATTTCATGTATTAATATGCATCAATTTACAGATTTATCTGAAAATTTTAGTATCACTGATGGTAATATATTAATTAAATGTGCCGTATCAGCAATAAATGTTGTACATGGTGTTAAAGAGAGGGTATTTTGTTAACAATTTGAAAAACTGAAATCTAAAAGTTCATATTAAAAAATTGGTGTTATCAGCATATTTATTACCAAAAAAGTTACAATGTTATCAATATTATCAATTTAACGAAACATTAGTGTTATTTTATATTAACAATATACCGAAAAGTTACAATACAGTATTGTCAATATCATCGATATATCGAAAATTTACGATGTTAACAATATCATTGATACACAGAAAATGCTGAGTACGCAGTTGAATCTAATGTAGACATCACAATTGATGATATCGAATAGCCCTAGTGTCAACCATGAGTGAATATTATTGTAGTGTCATGTCAACATACATAATTTGGGATACCTCACAAGTAAATTAGTAAATTTCTTTACTCAGGGTTGCCACGTGTTGGAGAGGTATTTGCGAAATGTCTCAAAGTCACACTGATGTGCAGTGTGCAGTGATTTCTGCAATACAATGAAATAGAAAGTTATGCACAAATTTTCCGTGTCCCAATAGTCCAAAATAAAACCAATTGCATCTTAGTTCGTTTATCCATTTTCAGCAGCTTTCATACAATAAAATAAGCTGATTTATTAAAAAATATTAATTGATTTGAGTTGGTAGGTATGTAGTGATCCTCGGAAAGGTGAGAATGGCTTCTTGTCAGTTCGGCAAGCTCATGCTGTACTGTCCAGTTTCATTGGCTGGACATAGTACAGTGGTCATACTTCTAGCCCCCCACCACACCAGTCCTATGTTTTATTCCCAGTGTAGGGTCTTGTGGTTTTAACGTATGGGAATTGGGGTTAGCAGTTTTTTTGGATGGGTGGTTTTTACAGGGTATTCCTATTTTCTGTCCTTTCATTCTGTGTTTGCTCCACATAAGCCTCAACAGCACTGTCAGGTGGCCACTGAGCAGTGTGCACAATTTCTGCAGATAAGATGCTTATTCGGAAATTGCACAATGTGCGTAAGTAGTACCTGGTAAGGAATAGCAGTTAAAGAACATTACACTAGGTACAGGGTTATTCTGAACAGGAGCTGCGTCATACTTCTGCTTCGAGCTTCATACAAGGGCTAGCCTTTATTTTTACTCCGTACAGTGGATGGACGAGTGTAGAGCGTTAACAGGTCTACCTCTTTGCCTCGTCCTACTATGATTCACACCTACTTACTACACCCTGGCTCTGACATATTCCATGCCTAGTGTACATACATGTATACATGTCATTTTGGTGTGGACTCTTTAAAAGTGTATAAGCATGTTCAATACCAATCCTTTGTTACGCTTGATCACTTGAGCTGTTGACGATAAGACTGCAAGAGAGTTCAGCGACTTGCGCCTAGATGCTAAGACAGTGTGTGATTTGCTAAATACCAACAAGGTGGCCACGTTAAATGTTTAACAAATCTCTCCATGCCATTGTGTTTCCAATAGTTCCTTTCATGTAAGTAATGTGAATGATTCCTTTAAAAGGGTTACTGAGTTTTTTAATTGGAATAAATGTATGGCTTGTTTCCAGTACCACATGTCTAAATAGTTTGTCATATTACTTTAAATACACTACGACCACAACGTAGTACCAAGATGCTTCTGTAAACATTCAACTTTTTGTGTATGTTGTAAGGTGTGGCCAGGTTTTTTTCCAGTTACGTGGCTGGAGTGATGGTAGATGGTTGCTTAGCAACCAGTCTGGTGTGCCGAGAGAGGAGATTGGAAACATGGTCACAATAAGCAGTTTCAAAAAATAACCTCGTGGGGTCGGTCAGGTTTTCTCAGTCATATTACACAACCAAATTTTCTCGATTCTGGGATTTAAGTCAACAGGGATTTAAAATAGTTTACGATAAGTTTTTAGCACGGAGGCTGGTTAATACCTTAAGGGGAACTTCTGAGTGGGGCTAGGCAATGATGAAACTGTAGTGGTTTACCATTACAGTCTAGACACAACACCCAGTCCTAAAGCGGAGGAGATAAGTTACGTACCTGAATATTTCCCTTCCCGGCCGGAAATTGAACCTAGAACCTTGGCTCACCTGCCAGGAGCTGTAACCTCTGAGCCACGCAGTCCGACATACAGTTTGTAGATTTTAAAAATATTTAGCTACATGTTGACAGCAGTAGACTTTTTGTTTGTTGTCTGTATTCCATGTATTATTCATCTTGTGTTTCTTTCTACAATGGCTTAATCACTATGTTGTGCATACAGTTTCTCTTCATTGTGGTTAAGCTGGGTTAACCGTTGTTTGGTCGAGAAGCCGTTCTCATGATTTATTAGATGCTTGAGAAATTTACTTGGGTTAATGTTTAATTGCCTGAAGTTGAAGTTTAACACTACCCAGGCCAACATTGTAATGTATTCTACGCATTTTGTGTGTGTGGTTGCAGCCCGTCATGAGTTGGCTGTTCGAGAATGTTTCCATCCATCTAGCAGTGCACTCTTAAGTCAAGATGTTCAGTGGGGTCCCGCTTATGTTGTATTTTCCTCTTACAAATCACATTATTTTCATAATAATTTTAAAATATTAATACAGTGCTTACAAATACCTTCACTAATTTTATATAACATTCATTACCTGATCACTTTGAAACTGTGTGCATTTAGTTATGATTTAAAATTAATTAAGTTATAGTAAGTTGGATGTTATGGGTGCATGAATTTTTACCACAGAGCTATAATTATGTATTTAAATAAATGTTCCTTAACAGCCAAAATAAATTTAAAAAATAGTAAATTCAACATGGCTCATGATGTCCCACCTTAATGATTGCATAAGTTGGATAATTTTAAGTTATACAGTACAGTTTTCTTGTTAGGCACCAAAAAAAAGTGTAATATTTTACTGTCTGTTGTGTAGTTGTATAAAGGAGGTCTAGAAAAGAGGGGATCTCTGTGTTTGGAATCTGTATTGTCTTGGTTCACTGTGGATCTCGTCTAGCTCAGCTCTTTGTCATAAGAGAGATTGTCCAAGTTCTGTTGATTTGTTTGTTTCATCCTCTTTCCTCGCCCCACTACGCCAGTGAATCTATTTATACTCCTAGGGAATCTAGACAAATGAGAGGCGTGGCTCTGTTTATTACTGCAGTGTCGCAACAATGATGAATGGGCGACGTTTTCATTGTCTGCCCCCAGCTATTACTGCTGCTTGTCACAACTACGATGCACATTAAATATTTTCACCATCATTTCTATGAATTCACATTGTACTGCAAATGTTTGTCAGGTATGACAAATACCTGCTTTTCTAAATGTACAGTGTAGTTGATTTTAAAAGTGTGTTTAGATAGAATTAGTATTGTTTAGAGTGTGATTGGTGCTTCTTTATTGCTGAGAACATGGTAAATGTTTTTAGAAAACATATTAAAGTTATTATCAGACCAGTTAATTCATCTTATTATTTTGAAAAGTTGATGAGCGGCAGAAATATTTTTTGCTTATACTAAGGAGAGATAATTTTAGACACTTGTATACGAAGTAGTGTTGCGATCTTTCACGGCTGGATCTGGGGAACTAGATGTGTCTGCTCGTACTGTAACTTGGTGGGGTCGTTCCATTTTAAATCAACAAAATTTTAAATATTCAGTTGCTGCATGATTTTTGATTTTCATAAAAGTTTGCAAGTTTTGAGACATACTTTCTAGAGCACAAAATTTGGTTTTTTTTTTTTTTTTTGTGAATATAATTTTTCAGATATATGCATTTTTAGATACAAATGTACACTAAAATTTGCTTTTTTAGTATTTTTTGTAATTGACTGTCATTAATTAGCCTACCAAATAAACATAAAAAGCCGAATTTGGTCTCATATTAAAGCTAAAAGGATGATGCTTTAGAGCATATATTGTTCACACAAAATTTTTGTGATTTATAGTTTGTATAACATCTTGAAGTATGCAAAAAAAGTTAAGTCTTTTCCGATACTCTCAATTTTTTTGTAATTATGAAGAACAGCACCAAGGTTTATATTTTATATACTTACAGCCTAGTATAAGTAGTAATTGCTGGAACAATATTGACCTGTTTTTTTTTTTTTTTTTAGGCCTTCATTGTAAAAAAATAGCTTGAACTAAGGAAAAATTAAAAATTTTACATTTTTGAGGTCATAATTTTTATGTGGGACGGGTGATAAAATTCTGGAAATAATGTGAGGTATACTCCTTTCAGTATATATTAAAGTACTAAAACACCAAGTTGTTTTTTGAGTCTTTTAGGGAGAAAAACATTTTTGAAAATGTGCAAATATTCACTGTTAAAGTGGATACAAAGGACAAAGTTTTTATATAATATTTCAAATATCCCACAAACTGGAGATGTATAAATTTAAAGCTAAGATATTATATGAGCATATTTGAGTGTTTTACTACATACACATAGCAACATAAGTTTATGTGAGGCTACACATAATCTGGCAATTTTAGAATATATGAATACAACTAGCAATATTAATTAAAGTTACCTTATAAAGTAGTAGGAAATGTAAACACTTCAACTCTCAAACAGTTTTTATAAATGTTTAAAAGTCTGGAAAGCAGTTTATTCATTTCATCCATGATGATGTGAGATTGAGGATTGTGGGTGAACAACTCGGTGGGACTAAAAATACGGCGAACATTTTTATGCTTCACCCAAACTGTATCGTCTGGTTTGAGTTTGAAGGATGTTCCAGGTCCAGCTGGATGAAAGAATTGAACCAAGTATTCCCTATCATCAGTCTGTGGATCATGACACACATCTCCAATCTTGGCTAACCACCGCAAGGAGTCATAGACACAACGAATATAGTCACTTTTCTTAGGATACACATCAAGGGAAAACTGAGCATCATTCTGTGTGATTTGAACTATTATATTTTCACTTGAGTATGATGTTTGACTGATTTGTAAATGTTTACAATCAAGAGGTTTAAATGCACGATTACTGCGTGTATTTGGTATTGTCATTGCTTTTTCAAACCGTGAATTCAGGAATTTGTTTGCTTTGACTATTTCTTATGTGCTCTCAAGAAAGTAATGAATCACTTGAATGTTATGCTGACAAAAGTTGAACATGTCACGGGAAGTCAATATATGGCCACAATCAATTCTTTGTAAACTCGCCTTCCTCACTGTACTTTTTGTAGTAGCCTCAACCCCATCAGAAGGCCCTTCCCATGTGCTGATGCAAAAAAGTGCCACTCGGCCTGTAATCCAAAATCTTCACTGTGGTAACATAAGTTAATGAAGTTATTTTTGTTTTTATACTGGCCCGCTGCACCATCTGTTAAGTACAGCACTTTTCGTATGTCTGAATAAGTAGTTTTTATGTTAGTGAGCAAGACTTTCTGAAAGGAATGAAAGGTAACTGTGTTATGAGTAATACAATCACTGATGAAACAGAAGCTTTTGCAGATTACACAGTCGTTAACTTTGATGTACGCCACAAAAGGATGAACAGTTGCTTGGGAATTTGACCAGTGATAAGACTGGATCTCATCTTGCACGACAAAAGAGAAATTTTCAGAAAAATCTGCTAGTATAATGCAAGTGTCACTTTGAAGATTTAGCTTCATCTCTTTCAAGAACTTGGACTGCTGTTTTGAAATGAAATGGTGCAATTTCAACTTTTGCATCTTTTCATCAAGACTGTCCATTAAATCTGAAAATGACTTCACTGCAGTGACTAACTCACATATGTCAGTTGATAACCACTGTTTGAATATATTTTCAGCATCTGCTTCAAAGTCTTCAAAACCCAGAGCATCTTTAACAGGTCATGACATGAGAGACATGAGTTACACATACATTCCTTACTATTAATGTCACAAACAGCGGCTTACGGAAGTTGTGTGTTTATGTTAGATAACATTAACTTCACATTCTGATGTGTGGCACTTGAGACAGCGACAGCTAACACATCATTTAGGCCTCAGTTCTGCAAACTTTGAGAAACCAATCTTTTGTTCTGGGTGAGTTTCTTTAAATTTATAATATAATTCCTTTAAATTACACAATACTAGTTGTTTTGGAACTTTTTCCTTAATGCCATATACTTTTACTGATAGGCTGTCTTTCATACCTGGCATGACTGTACTGTTTTCATCATCATTATAAAAATCTTTTCCCATTCCTTTCATTCCTCAGTCAACATGTTTTTAGGTTTTTATTTGTAACTTTAGGCAAAATGCCGTATTTCTCAGTTAACAATCTGCTATTTCTTGCTAGGTGTTGACTAACGTGGAATTCTTCTTGGATTTTTCGGTAGTTTCATGATTAACGAGCTTGACTTAGAATTTTCTCTTGAGCTGTTTTTGCTCATTCTATTTTTACTTTGAGCTCTTCAATTAAAGTTCGATATTCGAAAGCCAGGTTTTCTTGATCCTCAGATATATTACATTCAAAAGTCTTGAGTTTTTTTTTGAAACTGCAGTTAAAATTTTTTTTTACTTTATTTTTCACAGTAATTTATAATTTGTCATTGCTATGTTTTTGAATTTTCAGTGGGGAAACACCAAGAGCAGAACAGACTTCTTAACTGAGTCGACTACCACACACAGAGGTTCATACATTTCTTCATCTGCATCAGAATTAGGCGTATTGTCATTAAAACATTTAATTTTGGAGAAGCAATTTGTACACAAACACTTACCAGGAACAAGTGATGGGTTGTTTGCATGCATATCTAGTGTAATCTGTTATAGCTTTATTGTGTACATTAGATGGGTCTAGACACACTTTATCATAAATATGTGAAAACTTTTCCAGAAATTTTTTTTCATTACATGTACACACACTTTTTAAGTCTTCAGATCCAGTTCTTAATTTCAACATATTTTATATTCTCTTGAATATAATAGTTTGTTACAGTTTTCTTGTAATATAGCACCTACTGAACACTCCTTTTCCTACACGGTTTCATTATAAATCACAAATAAAACATTTCCACAGGAAAAAAAAAACAACTTGGTGTTTTTATTACTTTAATATGTATTGAAAGGAGTATACCTCACATTATTTCCAGAATTTTGTCATCAGTCCCACATAAAAATATTTGACTTAAAAAATGTAAAATTTTTAATTTTTCCATAGTTCAAGCTATTTTTTTTACAATGAAAGACTGAAAAAAACAGGTTGATATTGTTCCAGCAATTACTACTTATACTAGGCTGTAAGTACATTAAATATCAACCTTGATGATGTTCTCCATCATAATTTAAAAAAATTGAGAATATCGGAAAAACTCAACTTTTTTTGCATAATTCAAGATGTTAATGCAACTCACAAATCGCAAAAATTTTGTGTGAACGATGTATGTTCTAAAGCGTCGTCTTTTTAGTTTTAATATGAGACCAAATTTGACTTTCTATGTTTATTTGGTAATTAATGACAGTCAATTACAAAAAGTACTAAAAGAGCCAATTTTAGTACACATTTGTATCTAAAAATGCATATATCTGAAAAACTATATTCACTGAAAATCTAAAAAAATTATTTTCGTGTTCTAGATAGTATGTCCCAAAAACTTGCAAAATTAGGAAAATCAAAAAACCTGCAGCAACCTTGACTTGTTGATCTAAAATGGAATGTAATGACCCGGTGGTTACAGAGAAGAAAAATGAGTTGTTGGGGAGGGGGGTGGGAAGTGGGAGGTAAAATCTCTCCTGTAATTGCCATTATTTACTCTTGTCTTGGAGAATAAGGAACTATTATTTATTTTCAAGCTATAGTTGCAGAGTGTTTGGAAAATGTGCATGTAGGTTTTAATATTTGAGTATTTTACTTATCTCTGAAACAGCCTCTACGTCCTGGTAAAGGCTAAATATTGAAAGGAAGATGGTATAGTGTGTATAATACAAGTTTGAATTGTCATACCTGTCATATCTCTTTTGTGTTCTGCATAGTGGGTCCTCTAATTTTTCACGTTTTTAAAATGTGACGGGCCTTGCATAAAGTTGGCAGACAGGATTCTCTGGGTGCTCTCTTTCCCCCCCTGGGGGTCGCGGTGGCCGAGGGGTCAGACCTCTCGCCTCCCACCAAGGCGATCCGGGTTCGATTCTCAGCGGGGAAGGTCCCGGATTTTCGCACGTGGGAATCGTGCCGGACGATGCCATTGGCCGGCAGGTTTTCTCGGGGATCTCGCGTTTCCCCCGCCCATTCATTCCGGCGCTGCTCCATACCCACATCATGTCACCCCCCACCAGCGCTAAAGACCTCGATGTTAAGTGCTGACTTAAATCTCTCAATGAATCAGTCGTTCCCCACTGCTCCGTACACCTCATGTTGTCATGTGAGCGCTTCATTTATCGAATCGTCTTGTGTTTTGCGCTGACCAGACTCTTCACTGCAATTTTATGTTGTAAAGAGGGAAGTTGTGCACACCATCTGTATTTAAATGAGCTGAAAAAAGTAAGATTACTGTGGTGCTCTTTGCTTGCAAAGTTCTGCATTTGAGTTTCACTGACCTTGGCTCCAATTAAATATCACTGCAAACTATTTACACAGACGCAGTGCAGGTGCTGAGCAAGCAGAAACTGTCTTCACGTGCGCCTTTAGTTACAGTTAGAATCAACTACAACCACTCTGACTGTGCTTGTGCAAATACAGTAAATGGGCTTTAGCTGAAACATTTGATATGTGCATATTTACAACCTTTTTATATGCACTTTACACCAATCACATAACATGTTGCATGCCTATGTGAGGATTTAACTCCACTACCAGGCATAATGCAAACTTCGTCCTGCATCTGTAATTTAGCGATATTTAATCAACCTCTCTTGACAATTATTAATTTTAAATTTTCTTGATGCAGAAAATGACAAAAAGGGAACGTTACAACATAAGGGATAAATCAAAGTTCAGTTCTAAATATCTTTATATCCAATACTTAACTTATATAATTTTTACATTTATGTTTCATATTGGTGCTTGAAATTATGATTCAATTAGTTTAGGTCATGAACATTTTTTGTGTATATTGTATAAATTTGTACTATAATATTTTTGTAGATTTTTATCTGTAATGTGTTTACGAAACCATGTTGTCAATAAATTAGTGAGTTTGATTCTATTTTGTTAACAAGTGATGCTACTGTTCATTCTGTTTCTGATCTATGTTTGTTGTTAGTAATTTAGCATTTTGTTATATTTACATATATGTAAATATTTTTAGTTACTTACCATTGTGTCGCTAATTGGAAACTGTTAGCCACTGCTCTAACAAATTACAGTATGTCACTAAATATAGACATAAGTTTTGTTAACTATAATTGATGTAGTTGCAAGAGGACTGCCGAGCCATTTTATTAGTTGTGCAACTTAGTCAACATTATTAAAATAGCCTATTAAGTTAACAAATGGTTTGCATTTTGAGATTTTTGCATGTCATATTGCAGTTAGAAACCTCAACTTAGTTCCAATGCAAATGTGACAAATTCCAGTGTTTTTGTTTACGAAAGGGTGATTTGAGTATTTTTTATGTTTAATTATAATTTCGTGACATATATTCATGGACAAATGTTGCTAGACGATGCTGGTTGGCTCTTAGAATGTCCCGAAGCTCGGGAAAATCACAAAATCGAAAGTAGTGATGAGAGGCATGGCACATTATGAATTGTCTAAATAATAGTTTCTCTTTTTTTTTTTTTTTTGGCTCCCTAAATGCATGGCAGTTAAAGTTTTAGTTACAAAATGTGTATGAAAGTGTTGCACATGGATAGGATAAAGGAATTTCAGCTCCAGCTGCAAAAATATTGTCGGAAATAAGTTGGTATGAGAGGTGCATTGAAAGGTGTGTACTGACAAGTCATAACTGTTGTTCGAATGTGAGAAAGAAAATCTCAGACATGTTCATTGCTGAGATGGCCTCCACATTCACCATGGACATGATGCCATATAGTTTCTTCCTGTGGGGCTTGGCCAGCGAGTGTCAGTCCCGCTGCTATAGTCTGGCCCACAAATGATTGCGCTTTTTTTGACAGCTAACAAATGACATTTCAGAAATGAAATTTGATATTTTATTGTCGGAGTACCATGTAGGCTATTCATTAACATACATTATTTCAAATGGAGATAAATCATAAGTTGGCAGCATGTAAAACCCAGACCCTGGAGAGTGTAGACCAATAGCAATGCTCAGCAGACCCAACAGCAGGGACTGCCAACCATTCTTTGAGTTGGGGAGGGGGGGAGGAAATTACAGCATAAAAAATTAAAAAAAAAAACAACCTTGCAGTGTGTTTGACGCTTTGGGTGAGATCAACAACATTTTTCCGTACATAAGATAAACCAATGTCTTTCTGAATGTGACAGCGGTAAAATATGGAATGAGTGTCCCCTCAGGTTTACTAAAAGGGGGGAGGGGAACTCTCCACTCCCCACCTCTGTTGATACGGCCCTGACCAGCAGAGATGTCGGAGAAGTGCATTCATTCATGGATCGATAGATAACATATTCCTTTGCTGCTGTTTGCATTTGGGGAGCCAAGTACTGTACTTCTCTGCATCTTGATGAATAATAAATATAGTCTGTCTCACGTAACTCTTCCGTATTTTGACATTTCTCTTCTGGGAAATGTGTCCGACAGTTCCATTGTTTAAAGCTTTATGCCTACCTGGCTTCCTGGAAAAGCACGGTCTTCGCAAGTCTGTGTACAGACACACTTCTCAGAAGTGAACTGTGAAAATACGGAATACTTATGTGAGGCGGACTGTACAGTAAATGCTGGTAGTGCAAGCCTGGTGAACGGACGTATTCATAAAAAAAAATGTACTGTAGCAAATAAGTTACATTGATTGGTTGACATTTAATATGTATCCCATTAAAACAGCTGTAGAGAAGTTGTGATATTTTACTTTATTTTTCTGTGTGTTCAGAAAATTGGCAGGTTTGTTTTTTGCAAGAACTGGAGTGTGTGCTAGATAAGGAAAGTACGGCTTGTACTTCACATAGACTGATGCAAGGTAATGTGATCAGTTAAAATTTCACTTACAAATTATTATGAATATGCATAGTTTCCAAAATAACTTTAGAAATTTACTCCGCACACATATTTACTGATGTGTCGTTAAAACACTTTTTATCCTGCAGATTTAATTGCTAAAATGTCATTTCCGTTACAGTTAATAAAACCATAATTTCTCAAATGCTTGTGCGCTGTATTGTTCAAGATCATCTAAATTGTGATTGAAAATGGCTGTCTGGATGTAAGGTTTTAGTTATGTCACAATTGCAAATTATCTACGTGATAGTGTTAGTCTATTAAGCTTCTCAATATTGAACTGGATTTTATGGTTGGTTCAATTACTTGAGAGCAATACATTTTTTTCTACTTATTGTTTAGTTTTTCAAGAACTTTTAGGTTAGATACGTTGGGCAGTATCCATTGTATGATGGACAGGTAGACATGTAATATCTACTGTCAGTTGTTCAGGCATTGTAAAGGGGTTAAAACCATAACCCTGGTTGTAAATAGTAGCCAGGCTAATCTTATTCTGAATTGTATCATCCTCTAATGTAACACTTGTGGATACATGAGGAGGATGAGCAGTCTGGATTGTGCTCTGTTGAGTGGTAGTTTTTTTGTGCTGCTTTAAAAAGTTAGTGTACCTCCTCGCAAGTGATTTTTTCCTTGTTGTCTTGGAGGGACGAGATTCCGCGAAGCCTCCTCGCCTCACACATTTCATGGTGACTCATCTGTGCTATTCTGGGCCAGGCCAGCGACCGACCTCCATCCGCACTTGATGCTATCATCTACTTCCTTTATGATGGTGCTAATGTCAACAATCTCAGGCAGGCGGAAGTTGCACATGTGGGACACTGTTCTAGCAGCCAGCATGTGTGCTAAAATACTTGGCAGTGTTGAGGCTGACTCACATTTCCTTGCACATCTCGAGCTGGTTTTAAAATACATCTTAACGAAAGAACAAAACAAGCCAAAAGTTGGATTACTCATATTCTTTAATTTATTTTATGTATCCTGATAAAATCAAATCAAGTAACTTATGTAATATGGATAAGACTGCCCGTTGAACAGAAACAAAAAGTTTAGATAAGCCTACCACAAAGTGGGCTGAATAGGGACGGAATTATGTATAAAACAGTTTTCAGTATAATACCTGTTTTTAAAACCGAGTTTTTATATTAGTTGATAATGTGTACCAGAAAAAGATAAGTTTTATTACAATATTATTTTATTTAAGTAAAGATTTAAATTCTGAGTTGGTTTTTAATTTTGTTCTTGTCCACCCCAGTTTACAGTATTTGGGAAGTTCCAGCTTTTGGCAACTTTGGAAAATGATGCAAATTTCTTCTGTGTTTTAAAAAAAATTATATGATAATGGTTTTGTGTATTATTTGTAAATCTTTGTTTATACTCTGTGTTTTTTTCTTCCAAAGATGGTTTTATTTTTGAAGTGGCTAGTTTAACGTATATATTGTATATCTTTGAGAGCATTGCGGTATGTATGGCAGCAGACAAGTGATTGCAGCTAGAGTTTTAGCGAGGCCCACAGTTTCGTGTGCAAGCCACGTACGGCAGTCTTCATACTGACTGCTAGCAACTATGTTGGAACGCAAAGTGTTTTGCTGTGAGTTGCAATAATGTAGCAAACCAATGCCACATGTTTCTCCTGAACTGTGACTGTGGTCTGCTAATGCTGTTTGTGAAAGGAACAAGTGTCGTGTAGGGGATCGCTGTAATATCTGGGTTCTCTTAGACCCGGAAAGTCTGGGGAAAATGTGGTTCTGGTTATGACTTTAAACTGCCCCTATTAAGCCAGTCTCACAAAATGCCTTATTTCTGTTACGAGTCTATCTGTGAGCAGGGAGCATGTGTGACCACTTGGATCTATGGTCTACGCTCCTGACCGGTGTGCCAAGGGTCCCGGGTTCAGTTCCTGCTATCTCCTCGGGTTCAAGGCAGTGGCGGACCACTGGAGTAGCAACTTGCCTAGTCTCGCTTCAGGGGTTACCCCTCAAAGTAGCCACCAAGTTGAAAACTATCACCTGTAAGCATATCAGGTTCCGGAGTAATTTTCATGAAAGAAGTGGTTCTTCCTTGTACATGTTTACACGATACCAAATATCACTGAATAAATAAAGCTATTTATTCAGCAATTACATCACACACAGTTATGCACTGTGAGCATGTGCGACGTAAAAAATTGTATGTTGAAGCAGTTTGTTAATCAGTACTGTTTCAGTGAAAGCCAAGTCTGGTTTAGTGATGAACAAATGAGAAATGTAAACATAAATGGTGGACTAGACATTGGCTGCAGAAACAAAATAAAGAAAATTGTTGTCATAGTATATCAACACTTCATAATGAATTAAGGTTAATCACGTGATTTTGTAATGTCAAAGCCATTTTTAACAAAAATCTGTTGTCAAGTATAATGGTCGTGTGACCCAACACTAAGCATCTGCAATTGGACGAAGAGGTTTCCGGGTAGAAAGCCAACAAAATGCTAACATAAAAATCGAGCCAGTTCTGTTACGTTTTTTGATACTTTTTTGGGTAAGAAAACTACATAGCACACCTTGGTAAGTTATTGGAATATGGTTTGTACGGAAACAGAAATTTTTTAACAGAAAATTGACGTGAAAACTGCTACAGAATCAGGCACAGTGTGAGACTGGTTGAACAAGCCCTTAACTGCTTTATTTCGTAGTAGGCTTTTCCTTGTGCATATATTAATTATTATTTCTTCTGTTTGTAGCTATAAACATAATTTACATACATGTTAATTAATTATGTACTTAAGGGAAAAGAATTTTGTGTTTCAACATGTGTAATAATGTTTTTGAAGGTAAAGATTCCTCTACATTCAAATTGATTACAGTGTAATCAAATTAGGTTTTTGTTTCAGTAGAGTGCATTTTTTATGTTCTGCCAGTGTTTATATTTTTTTTAGGTATAGAAAAGTAATTGAAAAATTATTTTTGTGCTTGCCAGACGTGTAGCTATGAAGACTGTGGAGGAAGGAAAAAATTCCTACATTAAAAAAATAAGCAATTTGGAATAAACATATCTGTTACAGTTACAGACATTTATGTAAGAATTCTGAACCAAGATTTTAACAAAGCATGACACACCATAGCAATAAAATCATACAACAAAGCAGACATCAGAGCATGAGAACTGGTCTGAACATTCTTTTGCAGAGAAATAGTTTGTCCCTTCTATGTATTGTGGCAAAAAGAAATTATGAGAAGGGAAGCGAGGGTATTTAGTAATCTCAGGGCCGATTCTACCATGTCTTTTTTTAAAGTATTGGTTATCTATTCATATGATTACAGTAGTTTAAAGAGAATGATTACTTGGTGATTAAAATTGAAGTATTTCTCAACATAATTTAATCATAATATGCTGCAAAAACGCAATGGCACATCAAGTTGCAGTGATGTATGGAGGGCTTCATATGATTTATTTTCACATGCTAGTTAAGGATAAATTATATACATGGACGAAAATAAGCAAACACGTGTAACACTGCTATTGTTCCTTCATGAATGGTTTTGCTTTGCATTTTCTGATTTTAATAGAGTTGAATTATTGCAAGAAAGATAACCTGTTTGTGACTGATAGATACGTTTATATTACTTATATTAGGCAAGTGTAAATTTGTGAATCTTTGAATACTACAATTTTGAGACGCTGGAAATGAAATGAAGTTTGTTGTTGCGTGGTAATTGTTGTCGGGGGAAATATTGCTTCTTACAAACTGACTTATGAATTCTTTCAGTGAGAAACATTTTCTGAACAGTATACACAACAGAATTGCACTATGTTTTTAAAAGTTAATTGCGCAAGATTTATTTTTACATACCTATTGTAAAAGTTTTATTTTGTCTCCTTATTACTCTATTGAAATTACATTTACTTGGTCTGGTTCAGATTAATCATAAATGTGTATTCTAACAAACAACAGTATATGTAACAAAAATGTCCATTACCTCTACTTGCAAGTTCTGTTCATCCTAGTAATCATAACCTATTCTCGTGATGTAACTTAACCATGGGTTACTTCTAACAGTAAATTGAGAAACTGAAATTGTTGCTAACCAATACTTTAAATTTAATCGGAACAAACCAGACATTGAGAAACTGGCCTTAAGTGTTCAAATTATGGTACTGTACAGGATGATGCAAAAGTTACACATTGTAGAGGGAAGGTCACCAGTTGAAGTGACTTGTTAAAATAAGTATTATAAACACTTTTGTATTGTTGTGTTAGTAGTTGATCCATTTTCATTATGGTGCTTGAATTTTGTCTCGTCCTTT
Organism: Medauroidea extradentata; assembly: GCA_003012365.1. Lineage (NCBI taxonomy): Eukaryota > Metazoa > Arthropoda > Insecta > Phasmatodea > Phasmatidae > Medauroidea > Medauroidea extradentata. Next base: position 44,042 of record PNEQ01003777.1, read on the forward strand.
ACTTCACATCTGTTTTGTCTAGGTACGAGTCACCCTACACTTACAACGGAGTTAACTGGTCACATTTGCGTGCGAGTTCTGTATTTAAACTGTTTAGGGAAGGGGATAACTTTGCTAACTGCAATAAATATTAGGGAAAAAAAAAGACTAAAGTGAGCTTCAAGTATTATGGGCTGTATTTTATGTAAGGTCAGTATGCATTGTATGATTTTCTTTACTTTTTGAGTGTGCATGGCACTGTATTACAGAGAAACAACTTGGGTAAACATTTACGTGGTGTTTGAAAGCAAATGCTTTATATTTTGCGTCCATATTTTTTTTTTGTGATGTACTGCAACTAACAGCAAGGGTGAACTTAGAAAAGGAGTAATTAATTTGAGTAATTGTGTTGTAATTTTGACATGAAAGTGTTGCAAGGCACGCAGACTAGACGTGCATTAGTAAATCAAGCTGGATAGAAAGCAATAACACAAATATTCATTCTTAAAGCAATGTAGAAAGATGTGTGCTGCAAGTTTGTGAAGTGAGTGCCAGTCGTTACTTCGCCGTCCTCGTGGTGTTTCTCACGTTCTGTAGCAAACTTTGAAGTCCTCTCAATTTAAACATTTTTTAGATGCAATGTTGAAAACATCTTGTGTCCACATCTTCAAAGGAAATATGTTAGAAGTGTTTCGTATGCTTCCCGTAGGTTATCTGTATGTTTGTACAGTAACTCGAAAGTCTAGTTTAGAAAAACTGATGTTTTAAACCAAGGTTTGTGCTAAACATTCACAGCAGTGTTTCAAAAACATTTGTTTCATTGTGTAGACGTGGTATAAAAAAAATCAAAATGGAGAAATATTTATTTACTTTATAGGCAGTAAACATCTTTACCTACATATTAATAAATATTTACTAACCATAAACTACAAGCAATCCATTGTTTTACTGTATTTATTTTTGGTGAAGCTGATAAATGTAAGGTGATCTATCCTATGTGTAGGGCCTTTCTTTGTTTTCTAAGTCTCATTCTATACTTTGTTACAGTAGTACTTGCCACTGTACATTTTACTCCTCGTGAAACTGGACTTTCGCACCGGTTACGCCATATTAAATGACTTTGAGGTGACTATAGTTTCACACTGTGTAGAGAAAAGCCTATTTTGGAGGGTTGGATTTTAGCCCCTGAAAGAGCAGTAACACTGCTTTGAAGTGTGTTCACTACTTGTGAAACCTTGCTTTGGAAGTAGTAGAAACTGGTCCCGCACACTCACTTCAGAGACTTGCGTGCTGTTCAGAATGCCACTGAGAGTTTGCTAAATATTGTGTAATTAATGTCTGAACATGCCATGTGTGTTTGTGTATATAGACTAGATTGACATGTTACGTAAAGGTGTGCCATTCTGTAAAATGTTTGTGAGATGTTTTGTTAATACTTTAGAGGGTCCTACGTGAGTGGTTTAACCACTGACTTTGTACAGTAATCATTTTCTAACCTGTAAGTATTTACTGATATCTGAATATGTATTGAAATTGTACAATAATTTTTATTAAAAATTTATCAAATTGTAAATAGTTTTACTTAAAATTTTGGTTCAATGTTGCCTTAGCTTTAATTTTGCAGCAGGAATTCTGTCAAATCCTAACATTACTGTAAGAATATCAAAACAGCAAGGACCTGTATTATTATTGTTACAAACATATATTTTAAAACATTTTGTTACATAACAAATCTTAGTACAGTTGCAATTATTTGCTGGATGTAAATAATTTTGATTTTCGAAAAGTTATTTTCTTGTTCCTCTTACAGAATACTTGCAAAAGGATGAAGATTACTAAACAAATAATCGAAGCTAACTAAATGTGCTTTTAAAATACAGAGTAAGGAAGGAATGCATACTTTAACAAGTTTTTGTTTTATAATTTTTAACTTATTTTAAAATATTGCTCTTAATTTGATGCTGTCCATACAAATATTTTTTTTAAATCATCAAATCCAATTAATTAGTATTTGTAGTGTTTTTGCACTCTTTCGACGTTCATGGTCACCATAACCAATTTTAATACATAATGTACAAATTCAAAAAAATTTTTAAATACAGCTAGCTAGTTACATGTGTAAGTCAATATATGTAATTCAGTATTACATTATTTTTATTGAATACTTAAATCATAACCTCAACATGCCCCTGCCTTTAGAAACTTTATACATGGCACCATTTTGTTTTACTTTATTCTCTGAATAAAAGGCTTTCCAGAAAAGTACCTAATAACCTATTCAACGAATAAGCAGCTGAAAAGCCGCTATTCAGGAGTCTTAATACAGTTCTCTTAGCTAATCAGGAAGTAAATCTTATTCGGAACTTTATTCTGTGTTTGTGTTTCAAGAGAGTTCCACACATATATTCTACAACTTATCTCTTTGGAGTAGGCTTGTCTTTCTTTATACTGAATTGGAATTTGTTAGGATAAATATACAGTACAGAAACCTAAAGGTGCTGAAATGTGTATGGTAGATAAACAATATGAAAACTGGTCTTAAACTTAAACGTTTTTGAAAGTAGTTATGGAAAAACTGGAAAACAATCTTAAATATTTAATTATTTTGGCCAACCATATGAGCATTGATCCAGAATGATGCATTTGTTAAGCGTAATCGCTTGCACCACAGTTAGATGCAAGAGATTTCGGAGGCAAAATTGTTCAGTACATTACTTGAGAAACATTTTTGATCAGGAAATTGGTAAAACTTGTTGTCTTGGGTTGCTGGATTTTTTATTTCTGTAAATTGGCTTTGAGAAATCTAAATTTTTAAACCTTATGCTTCTCACGCCGAGTTATATCCCATGTCGTTCTGACCTAATTATACATGATGGCCACAGACCTGAAAAACCGGGAATTGTCGGGGAATAGTGGTGGTCAGGGAAAAACCTGGAATTGTCAGGGAATTTTTCGTAAAAACCTGGAATTTTTTTGGTACAGACCAGCATCTTGGAAATGTTTATCATAAAAAAATAGCATTGCAGCAGTATATTAACAGCTCAAATTTATCCTGTCATGTGCACATAACAGCATCGCAGCTTCTTGGTTGCTTTAGTTTTGCCATGGCATCGTTCGTAACTCATCATCGACCGTGTCGGCCATCGTCTACAACCATACAATAGGAAAGTGGAGTGAGTGTGTTGGGGAGGGGGTGGAGAATGACTAAAATGGCTGTCAATTTATTTTTGTGCCACACAAAAAGAAACAACTGTCCATTTGCAGTGGTACGTAAATGGAAATTTTATTTGTTGTCAGTAATACAATTCTATGCATAATTTAAATTTCCAAAATACAAATCTGAAGCTGGAACGAAAAATATGTGATGGTTAAATTTAGTTTCATGCCCATTGTATATGTTGGCTTGGTTCGCTACTGCTGAAGGTCTCAGAAGCTGATGACAAACACAAACAACAGCTAGTGTTTTGTCGAAGATCGGTGTTTACAACTTAGCAGCCTGTTATTTTTTAATGTGTTTGGATTTATAGTATACATTCCAGATGGTGATGTATATATAGTAAGTAAGCTATGTAAAATATACAGTTGCGAAGTATATTTTTCGTCACTGATGTGGAAAATCGCATGTATGTAGGGCCTAAAGATTAACGCACGTATGTCAAAAATCTTGTGTTGTGCTTGTCAGTCACAGAAAAATGGCGTCTTGCTGACCGTTACCAATTTTGTTGTGGTGGTGTTGTAATCTAGTTTGACATTTAACTTTGTGTTTATGTTGTAAAATTAACAGATGTGTCTTTATTGCAGCGTTACTGGGGTGAACGAAGTGCTCTGCTATAGTTGCAAGTAAGTACAAGCAAAGTGTGCCTAGGCCCTACTCCTTCGAGATTTTATTGTGATACGTGGCATGGATCCAGTGTTGCAGAAATAGTGACATTTCCTTCAGGTTAAGTGGATTTAAAAAAAAATCAGCACAGTGTGATGTTATAATTACTCTTCACTTTTATTATCACCAACATTTCTGTGCTTGGGAAATCACGATGTCAAGGAAGAAAACATTATTTAAGCAAAGTTGGCTTTTGGACCCTGAATTGTCATGGCTGAAGGCAGTGAAAGAAGAAAACCACAATGCTGCATTTTGTGAGTTATGCAGAACTAAATTTTCATTACGTAACATGGGGAAACAAGCTATCAAGAGTCACATGTCTGGTACTAAGCACAAAACTGCCCAGGTAACAGCTCTTCACAGTCATTGAAAACATTTTTTTTTTGCAGTAGTACTCTACAAGTAAATTGCAGTAGTCCTAATGCTTCACCAGAAAATAGACCATGTTCTTCAACATCATTCTACATGCCTCCGACTTCTCTGCTACCAACTAGTGTAGAGCTGCCTAGCACGAGTATTGTTGGCCACAAACATTTGGAGCAGACCTCACCAAAGGAAATAAATAAATTTCTTATTCTTGAGCAAGTTACTGAAGCTGAAGTTATGTGGTGTTACATAATTCTTTGTGTGGTGCAAGTGCATGTGTCCCTCTTTTCACAAAAATGTTCCCTGATTCAAATATTGCAAGCAGGCTACAGTTACAAAGAACCAAAATGGGTTATGTAATTATAAATGGTCTAGCACCATACTTCCACAATGAACTCCTAAAGTTGTGTTTGGAGTGTAACCATCTTGTAGTAGGATTCGATGAGTCGTTAAATAAGGTGGCTCAGAAAGGGCAAATGGATATTTGAGTTTTTTTTGGAACACAAACCAACCTAGTTTGCTTCAGACATTTTTCATCTGCATTTTTGGCCATTCCACTGCAAACGACCTGTTAAAATCTTTCACAAAAGTCCTTTCAGGAATTAATATGCAGAAGATTTTACAGATATCAATGGACAGGCCAAATGTTAATTTTAAATTTCTTTGCGAGTTTAAAGAGACTGTTTCACCTTAGCCATCTTCCCCAGTAATACTTGACATTAGCAGCTGTGGACTTCATAGTGTACATTGTGCATTGAGAGCAGCAGTAAAAGCAACAGAGTGGGAGGTTGTTGCAGCCTTGAGGGCATTGTATTATTTGTTTAAGGATGTCTGCCCGCATGGCTGACTACTGTCACTATTCATCTTCTAGCTTGTTTCCTTTGAAATTTTATACTACAAGATGGCTAGAAAATGTGAAAGTTGTTGAAAGAGCTGCAGCAATACTGCCTGGTGTTCGAGAATATGTGAAGCATGTGAACATCAAGAAAAACCCCAAGTTGTCAGAGTTTTAAGATTGTTTCAGAGGATGTCAAAGATCCTCTTTTGGAAGCTAAACTAGCATTGTTTCAGACTGTAGCAAGGGAGTTGGAAGGGTTCCTTACGTGATTTCAGTCAGATGCTCCATTGGCACTTCTTTTGTATGAATAATTGTGTGCTGTTATTAAGAATATAATGACAAAATTTGTGAAACGAGGCATTTCACAAGGAACATCTCTTGTTACCAAAGTTGACCTATCCAGCAACAGTTTGCTGCCTCCAAAACGTGTTGACATTGGGTTTGCTACTCAAGATGCTTTAAGAAGAGGAAAGTTGGTACCAGAAGCTGTGTATCAAGTTGCTTGAACGATCTCCTTTGAAGTTTTAACTTACCAAAGGAATTTCATGTTTGGATCCCTCTGTTGGTTTGCAACCTACTATCATCAGGAACAAACATCTTAAATCTACACTGAATGTACTGGTGCAGAATAATTAGATGTCCGGTGCGAAGGCTGGCAGTGTTAAGCGGGAGTTCAAAGCAGTGTGTGACCTGCAGCACTTCAAGAACCTGATGACAAGACATGAAGGCAGATTGGATACCTTGTGGATGGCTGCTGTTCCTGATGATGGGAAATTATGAAAACTTGATTTATTTTCTTGTAACTTGTCTTAGTTCTCTCGCCTGGAAATGCTAGTTTAGAGAGAGGATTTTCTATGAACAAAGAATGCTTGGTGGAAAATCAAAGGGATATTTCTCTGGTTGCTATTTATTAGGCAAGTTTATGATGCAGTGTTAGCAGCAGGTGGCGTGGAGAAAGTGAGTATTATAAAGCGTTTGGTGCGTTCTGTTCACAATGCACAGTCTCGATATTCTGAGATTCTGAAACGACAAGAAGCTAATAAGGAAGTGGAACAACATGCTGAGCGAGAATAAAAAAGACAGGGACATAGTGAAGGAACTGGAAATCAAGGGAAAAAAAAAATAAGACTCTTAGAAGAAACAAAGAATGAAATCAGCTTGACAGAGGAGGATGTCAAGGCTTTAGGGCCTAATCAGAACACCGTTTCTCATAATATATATTTTTGGTGACTGTGATCATGCTTTGAAAAACCATTTAATAATTTAAGTTTTATTCCTATCATATGCCGTACCAATTTTATTTATCATTCATCTCTACATGGAGAGAACACCTATAGGTAGGTGAAGTATATGTAAATAGTTTTTTAGCAATGTTTTAGTTATGTATTGATGTAGTCAGAAATTGTGTAAACCATGCCATCAAGAGTCGGGGAATTTTATTATGGCCAGCCTGTGGCCACCATGTTATATGTTGCAAGGTTTCCTTACGTCCACTATGCAATGCAAAATGTGTATGAATGAATTGTATGAAAATACAAGGGAGTTTCAGATAGGAATAAAACACGTATATGCAGTTTACAAAAAGCACTGTATTAAACTCTGTTAACATTTACAAAATAAATCCTCAAAACAGTATCACATAACATGACCATATAATGTGATTTATCCATAAACTAAAGGCAATACACAGGCAACAGTTATAAACACACAACAAATGAAAAACCTTGGTCGTCTCAAGGCTTGACTAAACATCCACTTGCTAGGTGCTAGCAACATATATGCCTTCAGCACAGGCAGTTGAATTTACACACCTATTACACTGTACATAATGTACTTACAATCAGCAATATGATGCGTAAAATGCTCATGGTAATGTGTTCAGAAAGAATGTGGAACATGGAACATTGTCACAAACTCACAGTTAAATCGTGCAATAACTTATTATGCTCCACATTTAAATCATGCTACAATCAGCAACTAATTCTTAGTTAAATAAATACATAGTACAACTTAGTGTGTATACACTCACAAAAACAAATTCTAAGAATCAATTCTTCTCTGCATCATAAATAACCTTGTCTCACTTTCACATGTGACTATTTAAGAAAAAATTGTAATTTACAAATGTACAAACTCATCTCTGCTCTGACGTCTACAACAGCCACACATGCATGCCACATGTTCCTCATTGACCTGCAAGTGAACTTAAGGAACCTCAGAACACAGCCAATGATATCATCACTACACAATAACCACCAACTACATACAATAAACCAATGTACATCGTGAAAATATACACTTCCTCAGACAAAGGTACAGTAGACCTGCGACACATGTGATAGGACCTGGATTTTTGTAGTTTGTAATAATGAGGTTAGCGGGTGGACGTGTCAAGTATGTGCGAGGCCTACAAGTGGTAAGGACGAGACGGTACGTGCATCATGCCTCACCCTTACCACTACACGCAGGTCTTTGAACTGACATGTAACCTTCCCAACCTGACTACAAGACATTCACTGGTGGCCCCCATCAATTTTTTGACGTAATATTAAGCCACTTGCACACGAGCCACTTTTTTAAACGTAAGAGTATGCCTTGTTCAAGCCTACTTGAACCATGCGACTGGCTGATTTGTATGCAAGCATGCATGCAAAAGTCTTGCATTTTAAAAATTCTCATACGTAAAAGTCGTCGCCATTTTCGGCCATTCAAAAATATGTATGCCAGGTGGTGAACCTAAAATTATTATAAACATTTCACGCTCATCAAGTGCTACTCCTATGCAGAAACAATTGCAACAAACAATTTTCGAATAATATTGTAACGGCAGAAACTCTGCTATTCACCACTTGGGACCTGAGCAGGCAGCTATCTTAATATGTGTTTACAAGAACTATAACAAAGACTCCGTTTTTATACCAGTGGACTTAAAAATTTTATATAGAAATGTGTAAGGTTATATTTTGACAGTTAGTGCTTTCTTTTCATCAAATGCCAAGGGAAAAACCACACTAGCAGAACCCTTTCAAGCTCTGTGTACACATATTCACCCCTATACTCCTCTTAAGGATTAGATAACAACATTCCACAAACAGTTGCAACACAGTTTGGAGGGTGGTACAGTTGTTTCTTGACGGGCAGTTGCTGCCGACTGTCAATGTATGCATTACAAAAAACCATCACAAGTGTGTCTTAATTCTTCCATTGCAGACACACAATGTTTGAAAACATACACACCGACAGCTCGGCAGCCTCGAATACCGTGTAGTAGGGTTTAATTTGAATGAATTCCACGAACCCCTACAAGCAACTGCTGGTGCCTGCTCACACACTTGTTACATTCTCACGGGTGAATTTAGAATGTGTTGCAGGGAAAAGAGAAGGGGTGGGGGCAGCAAATTTTTGTGGTCGACATCTTGCATTACTGCTGCCATCTTTTAAATTTTAAATGTGAATTAGTGCAAAATTAATAACTTAGTTTCAATCACGGTCTAAGAGGAAGAGGTCTGGACACTGCCTATGCTCTCTAGCAAGAGAAAGTGACCCCTTCATGTCGCCGAGCGCTAGTAGTAATTTGGTGGAAGATTTGTCTTGTTTACATCTCGCGTTATACAATTTTTTGCAATTATTTATGTAAAATAATGTTAATAAGGTAAGATGATATAATACTTCCATGTTCCATGTCCATAAATGCATTGGCATGTGTGGAACTGTTTATAAAAGTATACTGAAAAAATATATTATGTATTTTTGTTTTAGTTAACCCATTCGAACAAAAACTATCATTTCGTGCCCAACAAAATTTTCGAATCGTTGATATGTGCATGTACATGTGGAAGATTGAAAAACTGAATTTAATGTTTGAAAAAAAAGTGTTCCAATACAAAATTATGTTCCCATTTTTTTCTTCGATATAATACTCGCAATTCCGGTAACAACTTCACATTTTCAGCTAAGCCAAATACAAAAACAAAACAAATCTTCCACTAAATTACTACTAGCGCTCGGCGACAAGAAGGGAGTCACATTTTATTCCTCAGTGTCAAGACCTCTACCTTCATAGACCGTGGTTTCAATGCAACCTTGACATCTAAAATTTTAGAATCGGTAAAATATTACTAAAGTTTGAACATTTATACCCGCCATCATTTGGAATCTGAGTTATGGTTCAGGGGAGGGAGGGGGGGGGGGCACATGCCACAACACTCCCCATGCAGACTACAAAAAAACACAGGTGTGCCGCCACCTTGGCCTGTTTATATCTGGACACGAGCATTCCACAAGTTCCTAGTCTGCTGGTTAGCTACGTACTTCACAGTACACACATTCAACTTCTAACAAGCCATACATGAAAAAGTGGCGAAGGAGGGAGGGTACGGTACCAAGCACAGGTAAAACAATTTTACACTATTTCTAAAGAGACTGGTAACTTCTTTATGTACAGTACATTAACCATAAATCTTCTGAGAATGCTATGCTAATTAAGTTTAATTTCACTGCATATTCAACATGTGATCACAGCATTTCTAAGTTGTCCGCTAACGGGTACAAGAGTACATGTTGCATCCAAGGACACACCTCTTGTTAATTGCTAAGATATAGGAATGTTTTAAGTAAACATGAAAAAAATATTTTATTGTTCCATCCAGAAAACTAGGTCAAACCAATAAATGCAAACATCAAATACGTGTAACATTAACATTCATAATCCTCTTATTAATTCAGCTTGAAGTGCAGAACAAACATTTTTCAAAATTCAGTTACTGCAGTGTCACAAGCTAAATTAATAAAATTTTTTTTTATAAATGATATGTACTGAGTCCTCCATGTTATATCATGGCCAAACACACAAAAATAAACACTGCAGATTTATTTTAATTCAAGAAAGCGGCTAATGCTCCATCAGCTACTTTTTTTTTTCAAACAGAATGCCTAAAGAAACATGCAAAACTGCATGTAGTCTTATATGCACACGTGTAAGTAGCTTTGGCAAAATAATGCACAGTTTGTTCGAAAAAAGATATTTTGATTGATTTTTGCTTACTTTGGTAACAAAATTTGTGATATTTAAGAGTATAAATTTAAAAAACTGATAAACTGTGATGTTCACGTTTTTTTGTTGTGGAAAAATTAGATGTTATAGTGAGTGAGTGAGAGTGTAATCATTGTAACTGTCAGGCAGGACCTTTAAGCAATCAAGTTGAAAATAAAATTAACCAGAAACAAAGTCACATTTTATGATAATCTCATGTCTCATACGTATCCGAATGGAAAGAACATACTGTTAAGTTGCCTGGGATAGCACTTCTGAAAGTTGAATACCTTGAAAGAAGCAGAGTTCTTCATATGTAGGTAAATGCACAGTGTGGTGTAGTGAACTCCCATGGCACAACATGTACTGGATATAGGGACATATTTGAACAAGACATGGCTAAGAGGCCACCGGTACAAATATCTACCGCTGTCGCCCACCTGACGAATCTGCAACCCCTCACAACATCAGACGCAACCCTCGTCATTCAGTGTGTCAAGAGACAGTGCAACTAGAACAGTTGCTCCAGTGTTATCTGCTGCTGTACATACATCACTGGATCTGTGATAATAGGGAAGATGCAATACAAGTACACACACTGTACGAGTGTAGCCACATTGTACAGTCATACCAACGCCAGTGACAAGTGTTCCACCCGCTACAAACAATTCACTACGTGAGGAAATGTCCCAGCACATTTGCCAAACCCATCGCAGAAAACAAACTGCAAAATTACACAATGCTTGCAACTAAAGCCAGCAAATCTGGACCATTGATGCTAGATAAGTCACACGTCCCGAAAACCACTTTGCCCTCTTGATACAAGAAGCTCAAAAGCTTAGGTTAACCACTTGAACAGACCCACACTTTACACTCTGAAAGTATCAACGAAGTTCGGCACAGGACATAGCCTACGCTGTAGTTGTCACAAGTGCCTTTATGACATGCAGAATAATTAGAGCCTACAAAGTGTACTTACATTGAAGTTGGACCTTACTCCTGAACTGCACCGGGAGTACAGCACACAACTGAACATGTTGCCAACTTAACCACCTTGCAGTACATTCTGCTTGAAATCCAAAGGTCGACTTGGATTGTTACTTTACCTAAACACCCTGCGTTAATTACTGAAACCGTAGATAGAGATGCACAAGTACTCACAGCAACAGTACTTGCAGGTGGGAGAACACACAAATAATAGAACACACTTTTGCACGGTCGCGACGTTTCGCTGGCCAGGCCAGCTTCCTCGGGCGGCGAGTGATTGAACACTGCAATATGGCAGAGCGACTCCAGAAATGTCTCTTACCTTCAAGATATTGCAATTTTAACACCTCTTTCTTGATGCACCAATATATACACCTCGTACCGAGCTCTCTACAGTTTTGGATATTTGTCAGGCCCTACTTACGAAGGAAACAAATGGCCTCTGTCTACATCAATTGTATCACGTTGATTTACTAATTTTAGTTTATTAACGGAGGAAAACAGTTACAGCAGTTTTCTGTGACATTACTACAGTATATGACGTAAACCAACGCCTACTCGCTTCTTTCCACTCAAATTTATCAAGTACAGTACATAATTACCTATTTAAGCAAGGAAACACACAAATTAAAAATAATACAGTTACATACCTGTTGCTTCAAATAAGAGATTTGTTTTCATAAATGTTGGGACATTATATTAAATGATAAAATCTGTTGTTTGTAAATACAGATAGTTCTTTCACAAAAATTACTCCATAAATAAAATTTTTAAAAATTTTTGACCAATACATCTGGAAAACAACCTTAATACACAACATGCATCTCATAAATTAAGTTCTGATACAAATAAAAAAACTTACATCAATAACTTATTTGCAGTAACTTCACAGTTGAATATCTTGAGTCTGTACAAAACCGATTTTTTTAGCACATCCTAATTGCTGCAAAAAATTGCCATGATTTTTTTTAATTATTCTGAATACCTAAGTTGTTGGACATTCCTCTCACTATTAAATTTTAACAGTAAGTTTTAGGACTAAATTTACCTTATTTGCATAAGGGAAAGTTTCTTTACGATCATTATTAGTTAAATTACTCCGTAATGTAAATGCTATGCTAATTATTTAAAAATAAAGCTAAATAGGAAGCAGAGAATGTATTCCTAGTTATTTCACGATCACTTCAGCTTAAACAATTCTGTTAAGTACAGTAAAACCCTGATTTTACAAGGCCTCGTGGAGCCCAATTATGACCTCATAAAAATAAAATTGCTGTCTCGAACTCGAGGACTTGTAAAATCGGGGTTTTACTATAACGCTTCATGTCTCTACTGGCGCTAAATTTCAAAACTAAGTCATAAATAAAAATTAGTTACAAGTAAGTAAACATAAAATCAAACTATGAAACCACCTCCTTAACCACAGGTTGAGGAACTTGCTACTTTACTACCCGTTGTAACAAAAGCAGGTATTGTGTAACAGGCCCTAAAATATCTTAAAATTGCACTTTCATTCACACAAGTTTGATTCGCCATAGTTAATCAAACAGTTCTAGCATTAAATATATGAACCAGCCTAGCAAATTAGGAACAAGAACTGTGCGCATAATTATCTACGATGAATGAAAATGCCTGTAAATCAACCAATCCTAGACTCAAAACAGTTACATTATGAAACAGCAACACTTCCAGTAGAGATTGTAGTCAACTTGAAAAAAGAAGGCCAACTTTAATGTTAACAAGTTATTGAAGTCAGAATTCTGGATTTTCACATATACTCGCACACACATCGGACGCACACACTTATTCAATAGTTCAGTCATAATTATAGTGAGGTGGCGTAGTTTCACATTTGAGGGGGCCTCAGTTCAATTCCCAGTCCAGCTATTCTGATTTCAGTTTCCCAATTTTCTGAACTTGCTCCAGGCAAACGTAGGGATAGTTCTTAAAACAAGCCATCGCCCTGCCATCCCCCTCTCCCTTCCCAACCATGTTCCCCTATAAATGCCTTTTACATTCGGAGAAACTTAAAATGTGAAATACTGTAAATAAAGTAATAGTACACACCATTGCCCTATCCATTAAATGCAGACAGTCGCAGCAACTCGTCATCCTAAATTTTCACCCAGGCAATAGACTGTCTATTTCTCTAACACTGAGCCCATACAGTTGTACCCTCCTCAGCCATCACCTATCGCATTAAAGAATTTAATTGCATTTTACTTTTCATTAATGAGTACTCCAAATTTTTCTCCAAAACTCTACCAAAGTTATTCTAAAAATTAAAACCAACATTCAAAGCATTTGATTTAAAATGGCAGGAACAAGGGAACTACAGTAAATCCTCTTTATAACAACCCCTTATATAACAAACACCTCTCCATAACAATTTCCTCAAGAACCATGGGGTTTCAAAATAGGGGTTTTGCTGTATAAATACACGTAAATCTCTTTATAAATACCACCCCTATATAAAGACCCTATTCTAGGGAACCGTGAGGGATCTTTATAGAGAGGTTTTACTGGACACTGTATACATAGGTATTAGTTAAAAATATTTAAGCATTGTAATAACTTATATTCTGCAATTAATTTGTAGCAATGAAAACCGGGAGAGAGAGAGAGAGGTGGAAAACTAGTTTCTAATGAGCCAGTTGGGTTGTTTAACAGGCAAACTAAAGTTCTGAAGATACCACAACCAAGTGATATCAAAACAAAAATAAATTATGTATAAACTTTTGTTAGAGATCAAGTAAGGTAATTGCAAAAATCTATACTGTACCAACATTAATTCTTATCGCCATATTACAAACAAGCTACAGTGAAACCTACTGCAGCTACTACAAACCTTATAACAAAAAGTTCTCATTAATAGAAAGACATTTCCTTAACCCTTACGATGAGATCAGAAATGTTAAATTTAATGCTCAATTACTTTCTTCGTACATGAAACAATATAGTTCAAGTCCACTGGTAAAACAGAAATCATGGTAGTTATAAAAATGTTTGTTCACATTTCAAGGATATACAGTGTGAAAAAAATTTCAGACACATTTTATAGTTAACACGCACACCTGTTAAAACAAAACCTCACTATTACAAACTGCAACACTTTGGGTATTTTCAGGTTTGTTTTTAGAGGTTTCACTGTATTTGTTTTTTTTTTTTTATATGTAAAAAACAAACACTATGTGCACAATGCAAGAATTTCATGTTACACTGTGGTTTACAGGTGACATACCGGTACAATAAAACCCTGTTAACAAGAAGAATTCTTGCCTAATATGCTCAGAAATTTTGCACCATATCTATTTACACATAACCATTTTTAAATATTTTTTCCTGGATAATCGGTCTCCATACATTTTTGAAACTCCATGGAAACATGTGCACAGAGTTTTACTGCAGTAACACACTGCAGCTTGTAATACTAGTACTAATACACAATTACTAATACACAATCTCAAAACAATTTAAATGCACGCACATCTAACACGTTTCATACTTAGAATGTTCTAGCACTAGCATAAAAATATAATTCTTATACAAGTGAAGATATACATGCATGTATTACCTGAATTTTCATTGACTCAGAGGTGAGGTTCCAATGTTTTACTGCCCTTTAACAATGAGGTCTTAAAAACCAACGAGGGTCAAGCAAGGTGAAGGGTCAACGCTACCATGCGTGAGTCAGGATTCAAACCCAGAACCTCTCGCACTGTAGACCGGCACCTAACCAACTACACTACGGAGGCTGGCTTGACTTGGAGAAAAAAACATTGCAATAAAAACAGAAGTTTGTAATCTCTGCTTAATGATTTTTTCAAAGTTATACGGTTTCTAACTAAAGCCATTTTACTCATACTGTATTACCATGTTCATACTGAATAACAATGAGTGTATAACCATATCAAATCATTCTTTTTTAATGCAGCAATTTTAAAACACTGAAGTACCGAAGTAAACATTTCTTTCGTAAAAAATTGAACTTACAAATACAGCGTATTTTATCAACACATTCTTATTGATTTCATTTGCATTAAATTAATGTTTTGAATTTTTTCCATCCATCTGAATGGAGTACACACAGTTCTTGATAGACTAACAGATAACTTGACCATAAAATGTACTGCTAAAACTTAAATACATAAAAACTACATTTCAGCACAGTTATGATTTCGTTCCTGTTTATATCACCCCTAATGTTTTCGAAAAATATAGCATCACACATATTTGAGAAAAGTTAAATTTAACTGAAAATGTTAATCTACATTATGACATTTTAAACAGTTTTATAACATTTTTTATAATTTTTTTAAAAATTTTGCCAAGGTAAATTTATTCTCAAAATTCATTATATTATTTATTAATAAAATCCCACTTATGTAAGAATTCCATTTTTTGCCAGTTGTATTCACACAAATTTTTACTGCTGTTGCCATGGAATAAGCAGTGATTTACTCTGCCACAAGTGATTTTTGCACAAACACACTCAGCTGGTTCTAGAACTGTGAATTACATCAAAGTGTAAAGTATTTTCCTGTAGAAATTTGTACATGCTATAGTCTTCACAACTATCAAAAAATGAAATTCTTGTGTGAGACAGACTATAGTAAAAATGGGATTGAACTATACGTACTTGTAAACAATGTTTGAGCATTTCATTGTGCTACAAGTCCCTTACATAGCGCAAAGGTAAAGAACTGGAGCCTTAAAACATAACCCAAAACTAAAAAATACCCTGTTACGTAACGGCTACCAGCACAGAATATTTAACTCTCATGTCATCATCATCCGATGATGCTTCCAGCCTGTGGCTGGGTCAACCTGGTAAAATGCCTTCCGTCGTCCTCTGTCCTGCTGCCACTCTTCCTATACCACTGTCCCCCAGTCAGCTCCTATTCACTCCCACCTTCACCCGTTCCTCACATCTCTTCCTTGATCTTACCTTATCGCCCTTACACAATTCCACATCATAATGGCAAATTGCATAAGCTACGTATAGAACAACATCCCATGGATACATGCTAACAACTGCCACAGCAACACTTTCCTCCTTACATTCAAACACTCTTTAAACAAACTGGAAAAATTCATGTTGAGCAATGACTTTATGACTAGCCCTGCACAGTTGTTTGTAACCTCGCTGTCATCACTTGTTCAATGGCTGCTGCAACAGTGAGATGCCAGTTTTAGCGCATACAGGTTGCTTGAGACTGGCGTCGTAGTCTTTTGTTGCTCGTGTCTTATTGGTTCATTTCTTCCAGGACTTAGAGGAAAATTTATAGCCCATGTTACAAGCTTCTTTAATCACAGCTAAAAACTGGAAATCTAAGGGGAAAAAACTTGGAATGGTGTATCCTTGCAGAAACTAAACTAAGCACCAAATATGCACGCCAGTGTACCAACTACTCTCAAGTGTAGGAAACTTGATAAAAGTGAAAATGTGACACCTGTACTAGACTACTATCCTCAGCATGCATCGACTTTAGAACCAACCCACTTTGCGACAACAGTTCTGACAAATGAAGATAGGAGTCACAGCTGATTGTATATCTACTCCAGGTAAACTCTTGTTTTGTCTCTCTTGAGACACCACTTACTACCGTCGCAGAGGGCAAGAACATCACAATGTACGGTCAACTCACTAAGAGGTACAACTCGCTTCCCAGCACATGTAACACTGCCCTGCTCGACTCGACCAGACACAAGCAGTCCCTAGAGGTATCTCCGCTGCTAATGGCTTTGGTCAGTTCCAAGCAAAAACAGCTCTCTTTCAATACTTTCCTTTAGGTAACAACTTTTCCCTTCTTATAAATACCTTTAAGAAAAAAACTCAATATGCACCAACTGTAATACCATACATGCACAATTTATGATAGTATAATATTATAAAATTTTGTATAATCTACATCCATCTTGTGATAAATAAAAACCTCACAACATGTCTGGTTGGAATTACAACTAGAACTTCACATTCCACAGTATGTTCCCACCTCTCAGACAGTTACTTAAAATCTAAGCAATAAAATTGTTAATCTTTCCATCTAAAAAAAATAACAAAACATTTATACGTCCAAAATCAACATTCAAGTTAAACTAGCACAGTGTTCTTCAAATGAACAAATATAAATGCAATGCACTGTTGATAAATGGCATTAAATACCTTATCTCAAAACACACACACATCTAAAACTATTTCAAACATTTCAAAACAATTCTTTTGTCAACACTAGCAAAACACTTGACTCCCAGGCTACAAGCACACATGTCATAGTAATACAAAAATACTCACTTCATGTAAATCATTTACAGTTACACAAAAAAAATTACTTTACATAAAAAAATCAAATGCTTATTTTATAGCACTGTGGAAAAAAGAAACACAACATTTGTGATTTGGTATCATTACGAAAACATAAACTCACGTAACTCCATCTATACCACCACAAATCATAGTGCTTTATAAATCACACATGAAGTGACAAGAGATATATTAGCACATGTAACACTGTTGTCACACGTAGAGATGACAGAACAAGAAGTATACAGCATACAAATTATTAACACAAGAACATTTGAGATGGTAGAAAAACTAAATACAGAAAACAGTGAAACATAGATGTTTGCTATGTGTGTAAACAAAGTTATAAATTCAAACAAGAGAACTCTCACAAGCCTGTAAATATATGCTACAAACCACGTAAGTCTAACTGCACTTCACTCCAAAGGCATTTACTTGTAAATAATTCACAGACAATTTGTTTCTTTCACATTTCCTTTAAACAAAGACCGTCAGATCTTGGTGGGAACAGAGTAAATAATAATTTTGCGCAAATACAGAACTACAAATTAAGAGCCAGCATTCGCGACACACACACACTTTCACAACAAAACATCCACGCATGGCACACGTTTAAATATATACAATAAATACATTGCGAGACAGCAACAATTCTGCAGCTGCATATCACACAACATCCTCACACATGCATGCAAACACACACACACCTGTGACTGAGAGAACACAACTTGTGCATGCAACAAACACAATGTGCCCTGCACAAAGCATGGAAATGCAGTAAAATGCGTAGTTAAATGGCTGGTTATAATTATCCCGGTCTGCTTCAGCTCCTAGACTCAGCTTTGGTGAAAGATCACGACAACGAAGGCAAGCTGCCGACGGCCACTCCTCAGGTCCTGCAACCAGCACAGGCAAAACCACTGCTTCAAACACATTGTCCTCCAATACCCAACAAACAAATATACATACTCTAACATATCTACTATGATAGGAATGGCGGGAAATAGGCTGCTAGGCTAACAAAGTAATTTAAACAGACAGAAGTACAAGTACTGTACTAACAGTTGATACTTGTAAACAGGCACACTTGCCATGTCTTGCAGCCCGAGGAAGCCAGTTTAATACTGGCGAAACGTCGCGATCGTGCTTCCGTGCAAAAATGTGTGTCGTCCCTTTGTGTGTGTATACCTATGTACAAGTATCAACTGTAAATACTTGTACTTCTGTCTGTTACATATCTACTATGATGTATGTCAAGAAGGCTTTGGCCGCTAGGCTGAACCAATTAAATAAGTAGATAGAAGATCGAGGTATTCACAGGCTAGCCGTATTTACTTGTGTATAACCAACACTTCCAAAACAACTGATAAAAATTCCGGGGTGCGCACAATACACAGATGATAATAAAATAAAAAATACGTGGAAAAAAGGCAGGTGGTCGGTTGCGAAGAAAGAGAAGGGGGGGGGGGAGGTGAGAAGGCAAAGTTATAGTCATAAACTGATGGGTATCAAGAGTGGGAGGCAGAGAGAAAAAAAGGCCAATGGTTGGTTTCGAAAGAGGGGAAGGGGGGAGGGTGACAAGGCGAAGTTATAGTCGTAAACTGACTGGTGTCAATAGTGGGAGGCAAAGAGAGAGAGAGAGAGAGAGCGAGCGAGAATGTTCTCTATGCCAGGTTCCTCCATCATTACTCCTCTTCCTTTCCTTTTTCACCCCCTCCCCGTCCAATGTTGTAACCGTCGCTGCTAAAACCCTAATTTTTTTGTTTGTCCTTATCCATGTTCCTGTTCAAAGTGCTACTCAGTGTTTACACAATACGAGAGTTAAAAACTTGCCTCATGATGGCCAGAATTTTACTAGCTTTTACATACGTACTTTTAAACTATTGATTACAAAGTGTGCTGCTTGGCAATTTGACGTGGCAGAAACGAAACTTAGTGGGTGGCAGGCGGAAGCAATATGATAACTCAATTTTGACGTCTCATGTTTTAGGCCAGGAAACAAAGGTTTCAACCTCCAAAAAATTTGTCCAAAGCTGAATTTTGGCACACTTAAGAGTCGAGCATGCTTAATAAAATATCAAAACTTAACCACTCAAAACCGTACGTGTTACATCGAAATTGTGCGGAGTTATATTTAACTGCTGCCATGAGGCTCAACTTTTACCGTACAATTAAAACAAATAGTTCAAAATAATCTAGAAACTCTGTTCTACGCAAATATATTAAGAAAGCCTGAAAATTGTATGTAAATTATACACAGTAAAAGAACAAAGTGTAGGTATGTATTAT
Source organism: Medauroidea extradentata (assembly GCA_003012365.1). Taxonomy (NCBI): domain Eukaryota; kingdom Metazoa; phylum Arthropoda; class Insecta; order Phasmatodea; family Phasmatidae; genus Medauroidea; species Medauroidea extradentata. Next base: position 63,717 of record PNEQ01003777.1, read on the forward strand.
TTTATCATAGTTGTCGAAATTAGATAACAGTTAACAGCAAAACTAAACGCCTACGTAAAAAAACATCCCAGGTATATTTTTTTGCCCATTCTTTCAGCTTTATATTGGTATGTCAGTGAACAAGTTACATAGCATATTTCGTTGGATCACTAGAACAGTCCTAGCATCGCAGTGTACCTGATTCGGCGCGGCGGACATGCCACTTCCATCTGCTAGTTCTAGACATCATTGGCACTAAAATTTATGATCAGGATGGGTTCTCAAGTTGTTTTATATACCACCTACAATTCATAAAATAATTTTGCGATTTTTAAATTACCTATTTGTAGTGATAATTAGTATTATTTTTACCATAGTTCTATAATGCATACATTAAACATTACATTAAAATCACATACTATTGTTCCTAGCATAAACATGGTACGAAAACAGCTCAAACACAGGTTACGGCGCAAAATGAGAAATAAGTGAAGACTGTGTAAAAAAAAAACCTGCCATTTAAAATTATGCTGAAGGTGCCACACATTATCGCATAGTTTAAAAGTTTAAAAAAGTCCCTAGGTAGTTTAGTGTTGCATTTTTGTGTAATGAATGAAATATTGTTCGTAAACGGCAAACCTTCGAAACTTGTGCGGATAAACTGCAGTGTGTAACCTATTTGGTCGAAATATTGACATAGAGCTACATCATGATTGGCGGTTACACTGTCAATCTTGGAATTTACAATAACTTCAGTTTCTGGACAAGACATTGTTCGTTGAGTACGCTGCCTACCACAGTCACGATATGAGCCAGGATAGTGACTTACATGTTAAATTATGTTCGGCGGTGCTGTTATTTTTAATGATATCACTATCGAACAGAAATTATTTCTTCATTTAGAAGAGGAGAATATTGCTACAGCAATAAAATTACAGGAAAAAATCTATGAAACATTTTAGAGTATTTTTGATAGTATTTTTAAAAGGCTCTAAAAATCTTGTAGCAGTTAAGGCCTCTCCGAAAACAGACAAGTCAATGGTGGGATGTACATAGGTTAGACATGTACTGAGCCACGTAGAATATTAATTTACATATAGCTTATATCGTTATCCTTGCTAGAGTCACGGTTCTGAGTAGGCAGTGCCCTTATGCTGGAAGTTTATTTTCAGAAAATTTTGTAAACACTTCAAATCATTTTTATCGAACACATGCATTATAACAAAAGACCAAGAGCTGCTTAAATAAGGTAAATGGGCACTAAGTGATCTTGTTTGTGCATATCCTGAGATCACAGATGTGACAGATGCTGAAGTAAACCACTGCATGTGACTTTGTGCCTCACAGATTCCATCAAGGACATTGAAATATGGAAACCTCCATGTCCCAGTCACATTGGCTAGTTCTGGAGAAATATTGCATGTATTAATATCAACCACCTTAATTTAAAGAGTTTGACTAAACACTTGGCACCAAACTGACCTTGTTTCCTTGATTTTTAAGTACAGGATAGCATAGCACAGCACAACGTTAAGTAGATTGCGCTTGGGTTTCCAGAGTTCAAGTTAATGAATGGAAGAAACTCATTTTGCTCGCGTTATGATGTCCATGTCCACTCCTAATGTTTGTAATCTAACCACCCTACGAAGGGTATGAGGGAATATTTGTCCATGTTACACACAGCCACAAATCCTCAAGTAAATAATAAGTTTAGACAGGATGTGTTATTTATTTGATATGAACAGTTTCAAGTCCACGAGAACTTAGTACAGTGGAGCCCCGCAACTACGACAAACGATAATTCTCGAGAATTTTGTCGTAGTTGCGTCGTTGTTGTAGTTGCCGAAATTCCCTTTTTTACCCCTAAAAAATTTTTTTTTGTTCAAGTCAGTGTTTTTCTTGCTCCAAGGCCGTGTATCAGTGTTACTCTCATTAATAACGCGGTTTTTTAAAACAAAGTAATGTTTTTATATTAAACGCTGACTTTTTCTGAAGATTTTGATACTAGATAAGCCTATAATACCCTCCCCAATTCGTGTTGAAAGATAGAAATAAAATTGAAAACGGAGATAGCGCGAGGCCTGCAGTGGCACGAAAAATTTACAGTGCGCGACGTAACTTGCCGACTGCGTGCAGACCAAAATAAAAACAATACCTACCCCAGACGTATTAATTCGACTTCTCTGCTCACCAGAAAATAAAAATAAACCACAGAAATATAAACACAACTTCTTGTCGGCAAGGAAAATGAGTTGCGTGAATGTAACGCGACATATTTTTGGTGTCGGG
>PNEQ01003778.1:0-50314 GCA_003012365.1 Medauroidea extradentata
CACAGAGACAGCAGATACAGTCACGTACGGCACAGACACAGCAGGTACAGTCACGTACAACACAGAGGCAGCAGGTACAGTCACGTACAGCACAGAGGCAGCAGATACAGTCACGTACAGCACAGAGGCAGCATGTACAGTCACGTACAGCACAGACACAGCAGGTACAGTCACGTACAACACAGAGACAGCAGGTACAGTCACGTACGGCACAGAGACAGCAGATACAGTCACGTACGGCACAGACACAGCAGGTACAGTCACGTACAGCACAGAGCAACAGGTACAGTCAGCTGTATTGTCACTCACCTGGGCACTGAAGACTTCATTAGTATCGCAGTGTAACAGAATCATAGAGCGGTCAATACAGTCGAAGTAATAGCGACTGTCATCCAGGTCTGCCAAAGGGAATAGACTCGGGTTATAATCACTGCTGTTAGGATTGCATATGTGGTCGTACTTAGGATCACGAGCCTCACTCTCAGTAATACCAGTCACAGTGTCGCCCTCAACACTCGCGAGGCCGCACAGGACCACCAACATGACGATCACTGCACCTGTCACACCAAAAATACAACTATTAACTAAAACAATATTTATGTACTGTATTATTATTGCATGTATTATTATTATAAATAATTCTCTTTACAAGTAACACGTATTACTATTTTGAAGTAGCCTATCTCCTTACAAACTATCGATGGTATGTTCCATTATGTTGGCTACACAATTGTTCATGATATATTCTTACAAGTGCTTAAAACTTTTTGTTTGTTTTTATAAAAATATATAATATCACAGCGGTTATAATGCAACGTTTCTTTAAAAATAAATGTGTAAAATTGAAAACAAAAAATACATTAAAAATATTCTGGTGTTTTACATTTTACCTCCATGTAAATTATTATAATTTATTTTTAATTTTCATAACAGTGTTTGCAAGAAGACGTCAGATATTCATTCTTCAACACTTTTACGCTGTATAATATGTCATATCTTCTCATTAGAAGACGATATTAGCAATCAAATCACGCAGATTAAAGGCTTTGTGAGTAAGGCAAACATTTTTACTTTGTAATTATCAATGTCTAATTATTTTCTTTACACATATGTGTTTAGAGTTTTCTATTTTATTTATTTTAATTGTATTAGTATTACTAAACGACGCAGTAATTAAAGTCAAACTTGTTCTTTTTTTAAAGTTTGTGTACGTTAACTTAATCGCCAGCTAAATACCGGTAGTGAATACTTGAAGTAGTTTTTATTAAAACCAAAATTTGTGAACAAACAGTCAGTATGTATTTAATAGTGTAAAAGTTTATTACCTTTCATTGTGGATGTCAGCTGAAATCTTGTAGAGGAGACAGGTAATATCCATACCTGACTCCTGTGAGATCTGTATTTATACTCGTAATTCAAGTGTTTACAACAAATATTGAAGTTGTTAAGAGGTAGAAGTCTAAATGGAGAAAAAAAATATCAGTTACTGATCAATTCACTTGGCACTTCAGGCCAAAGACGCAAACAATTATTATCTACTTAAATCACTTTAACGAAATTCTTGCTCGCTGATGAAGTGACCTTGATCTGACCCCACTTGCGGTCAAGGAAGGGCTTGTTGCGTGTGACTGAAACATAATTGTTGGAATTGTAGCCTTGAGTTTTCAGAGCACATTTCACTCTGAGCCTCAAGTTTCATTATCCTTATTCGTACAAGTATCTACAATTTTAGTTTTTCATTTCTTGGTATTACTAACACTGATCACTGCAAACTGATTGCAAGAAATAGTCTTTGTGCAAGTACGTCACACAGCATTTGTTGCACAGTTGTCACACTTTTCTGTATCGTAACCACATGAATTAACCCATTAACTTACTTATTAGTTTTTATTTTGAGGTGGTAATGTATCTGGAAAAATTGTAAGAAAAATACAGGAAATTGTTTTTTTTTAATTGAACTAAGTTAAACATGGGAGAAGAATTTTTATTGGCCGACAGCAAACGTATTAAGTAGTTATGAATGTGTTCACTAAGAACAGTTAATGTTTTTCACAAAGGAAGAATGTTTGTTCTCCATACTTTAATTTACTACTGAGCTTGTACACTCCCCACATTTAGCTTCGTATCTTTCAACATGTCTTACGAGAACGAATGTACACTATAAAACTGTACAGGCGTTAAATTATACATAAACACATATATTTTGCCGAGTGTTGTACTGGCAACAAGAAAGCCTCACCAATCAGTATTTCCTGTTCAAGGTATGCTCGCTCTTTGACACACGTTCCCTTCTCCCGTAACTGGGTGGTTTAAGTGACAGAGTCACTTCTTTCAGATGAAATAAAACAGCCGTTATAAATTCGCTGGGATTAATTATCACTTTACAAATATAGACTCAAGTAATCCATATTCACCTACCAGCAGATTCTGTATAGAGCACCAATAGTGTATATGTCATTTAACACACGTCCAGAAAATTTGGTATTTTGTTTGCGTAACAAAGCATTTAATAATGATTTAATGTCAGAATGGTAATTTCACTTTTCTAACCGTGTTAAGAATAATTATTTCGTACTGCTAAAATACACCGAAATAGGAAATTGTAATTTTTACACAATATTTTCTTTCTGTAGGAAATGTAAAGTACAAGGGAGAAACTCAGAAGTCCTTTATCATATTATTAGGACATAAAATAATAGACCTGATCATGGCGATATTACAGTTCAAGTACTGTGTGCTGGTATAGTTGCTAGCACTTACTTTTAACCGCATATTTGGTATCAGAAAATGTTGCTAACCAACACTGCTGGTTTATCACTGTCTGGTTTTGTTCCAAAGTTCTGATTACATTTTAAGTGTTGGTTGTAACGTTTCCTGTTTCTCTACGTAAGGCTGGAAGTAACCAGTGGTTCAGTAGGACGTAACCGACGATTATTCTAATCACAAGAAACGTTTCTCATTACTGGGATGAACACATCTCTGAAGTGAAGATGGTGGACATTTCAATAGGTTAAGTTGTTACCGCATACGTTCCTATTTATGCAAACTAAGGTAACGGGTAATTTCCGGTATTTAATTTCTAAAAATATTCGATTGTAGACGTTTGGGTTATGGCAACAGGAGTAATGCAACAATGTGTAAGGATTTTCTTTGAGTGTGAAGTTATTCTTCGGTTTTCTATGCTAACTTCCTGGGTGTAATCTTCTTAATATATAAAATGAAGTGTCCTGACACACTCACTCACTAATCAACGCACAGCCCAAACCGCTGGACCTATATCCATGATATTTTGAGGAAATCTTACCCTTGCCCCGTAGGCACCCACTAAGAATGGATTTTTCGAAATTCGATAACTAAGGGGTGAAAAGGGGTGATATGTGTTTTTAAAGAATCCCTGACATCTCATTAACCGGGAGAGATATCATACACTTTTTAACTTCAAAATATTGCCTAAACAAATGCATATTTGTAAATTTATCGATTTTGGAAAATTCGAAAATTAAGAGGGTGAAAAGCCGTAAAATGTGTTTTTCGTTAATCCGTGATTTCTCCTAAACCATTTCAGATAGTGCGGTGATTTTTTTTTACTTACAATTATGCTTAAGTAAATAGCTAAAAAGTGATTTCAGGATTTTTTGAAATTCGTCCTTGAAAGCTGGTAAAAAAATAAAATGTGATTTCAAGTAATCATCTGTACCGCTTATACCCGTTCAGATATCGAGATGAATTTTTTGATAAAAATGAAGCTTATGTAAATATCTACAAATAAAATTCAGAATTTTATGAAATTCGAAAATTTAAGACGTGAAAAGCAGTAAAATGCTACAGTCTCCCGAAAAATACAGAAAGATCACGGATAAATAATTCAACAGCCGTTTATTTTAGCCAACCTACTCATAAATAAAACCTCTTTGTTAAATCATACGAAAGAATTATCACAGCCTGCCTTTAAGCATTCAATCAGGTACTGTATAAAGTTTGTGGTGTGGAAGGGGTGGGGTTACGGGTTCGTATCCCGTGCAAGACTTTGCGATAGGAATTACTATGACATCATACGAGAATATTACGCGCGCTCTCTACACTTAGCTAAGACAATTTATAGTTCACTGTTATTCAGTACGCTAGCTGTTAAATGCCTTCATCACATATTTTATCCAGAGTTACTGTTTACATTACATAATTTCACGCGGGCAAAGCCGCAGGCGGCCGGCAATTTATAGTAAAATAAAGATGAATTAAAGACAAGTAAGTTCTGCAATTAAAGTACGCTCAGCGAAGTGGACTGGATATAGCTGTTTGTATTTGTTGTTTTAAATATATAGCCTACAGAGAATATAGTAACACCATCAATTAATACGTAATTAAAAGTTAGTTATTCTTTTCTATAGCACACGCGGGCGAAGGCGCAAAGGGACAACTAGGTTTTACATATATTATTGAAAATAATGATTACTTTTAGGAACAAACTTAACATATAAGATTACATGCGTGTAAACTTATGAAATACTTATACTAGATGTGAGGAAAAATGTGTTCGCTACACCTTCCGGCACAGTTCCTATCATTTAAATTATTCTATCTTGGCGTACTTAGTGCAATTTAAGGGAACAATTTCCTGTGTTTATTTTTCCTAACAAAAATTTTCGGTTGCATGACCCCTCAGAATAAAAACTAATGAATAAGTTAATGCATCAATACTGTTTGTTGCTACAAAACGAATAAGTACAGAAAAATGTGACAACTGTGCAACATATTATATGTGTGACGTACTTGTACAAAGACTATCTCTGGCAACCAGTTGACAATGCTGCGATGCTCGGTGTTAGCAATACCAACCAATGAAAAATTAAAATTGTAGATATTTGTACGAATAAGGATAATGAAACTTGAGGCTCAGAGTGAATTGTGCTCGGAAAACTCCAGGCTACAGTTCCAAGTAGAATGTTTCGATCACGTGTAATAATCCCTTGACCGTAGACACTGTGCCTGGACAATATGATTCGTGGCAGAGTGGGTTCTGATCAACGTCACTTCATCAGCGAGCAAGCATTTCGTAATAATATTTTATATAGATAATAATTGTTTGCGTCTTTAGCGTGAAGTGCAGGGTGAATTTATCAGTCACTGATAATTGTTTCTACACTTAAACTTCTACCTCTTAACAACTTCAATATTTGTTGTAAACACTTGAATTACGAGTATAAATACAGATCGCACTGCAGTCAGGTATGAATATTACCTGTCTCCTCTACAAGATCTCAGCTGACATCCACAATGAAAGGTAATAAACTTTTACACTATTAAATACTGACTGTTTGTGCATAAATTTTAATAAAACATTGAAATAGTCATTTACGATATTTAGCTTGGCAATTAAGTTATCGCAGACAGTCAATGTTCAGATATAAAAATTTTGACTTTAATTGCTGCGTCGTTTAGTAATACTAATACAATTAAAATAAATAAAATAGAAAACTCTAAACACATATGTGTAAAGAAAATAATTAGAAATTGATAATTACAAAGTAAAATTGTTTGACTTATATACGAAGCCATTAATATGTGTGATTTATTTGCTAATATCGTCTTCTAACGAGAAGATGTGATATATTATAAAGCGTTAAAAATGTTGAAGAATGTATATCTGACGTCTTCTTGCAAACACTAGCTGCTATGAGCATGAAAATAAAAACAATAAAGTACCCGTACCGAATATGGCCCAGTTCTTAATATACCCACTAGTCGCCATTGTGAGGTAATGCCTAGTCTCCAGTATGAACATGCACCATCCATAAATATATGTCATACATTATCCACGTGTTATATTAGTAATATAATTAGTGACTTAGGCACACATGATTGTTGAACCTTCAGCGAGCCATATTCAGTACAGGTACATTGCGCGGAGGTAAAGTTTAGAACACCAGGATATTTTTAAATACAGATTTTGTTTTAAATTTATGCACCTCCTTTTTTTTTTTAATGAAACGTTGCATAATAAACGCTGTGATAGTATATATTTTTACAAAACAAAATAAATTTTTTTAGCACTTGTAAGAATATATCACAAACATTTGTGTAGCCCAACATAATGGAACTTATCACCGAGGGTTGGTAAGGAGTATTAACAGATACTTCAAAATAATAATACATGTTACTTTTAAAGAGAATTATTTATAATAATATTACACGCAATAATAATACAGTACATAAATATTGTTTTAGTTAATAGTTGTATTGTTGGTGTGACAGGTGCAGTGATCGTCATGTTGGTGGTCCTGTGCGGCCTCGCGAGTGTTGAGGGCGACACTGTGACTGGTATAACTGAGAGTGAGGCTCGTGATCCTAAGTACGACCACATATGCAATCCTAACAGCAGTGATTATAACCCGAGTCTATTCCCTTTGGCAGACCTGGATGACAGTCGCTATTACTTCGACTGTATTGACCGCTATATGATTCTGTTACACTGCGATACTAATGAAGTCTTCAGTGCCCAGGTGAGTGTCTGGCAATATAAGTGACTGTACCTGCTGCCTCTGTGCTGTACGTGACTGTACCTGCTGTCTCTGTGTGCTAGCTTAATGTTATATTATTTTGTTGTTGTTTCCAGCTGAAGAAGTGCGTCTCCAAGAGTGTGTAGAGGAAAGGTTCCCGATCTGCGCTAATCGTCTGCCTCAAAGAAGAACTAAGAAATAAAATGACGTGCTGTATATATTTTAATAAATGTATCATCATCAAAACTATTTGTTATCTTTTTTCTTCTTTGGCTTAAAATGCGTGGTCCCGTATTTTCTCACAATTATCTATGGTTGCAGTTTTGAGAGTTTTGCTGAATCACTAGGTATCAATTAAAATTACTTTTAAGCACAAGTTCGTTAAAGAATTTGCACAATTCTTACGTCCTTGAACAACTTACGTTTTCGATTTTGTGTTTGATCATTTGATAAATTTAAAACAAAAATTTTTTAACTATTTAGCTAAAACGTTTTTGAAAGACAAATGAGTAATTTACATTAAAAATGGACTACCTCGCGGGTTAATAATATTCCTAATGCTTTTCAAAATACTGTGTACACAAGTGACATACCTTACGCAATCATCAACATCTTTGCGTTCTGCTATAGTGACGAGTTAGCCATCACTGTCCTAACAGCCATAATAGAGTAAGGAAATAATTCTCTACAGTGACTTGGCAACCTTGACTGCATATTATAAGAAGTGGAGATTGTCCAAATCCGTATAAGATACAAATATCCGAGTTTCACGTAAGTAACAAAATAGCTAATCTGCCGCTCAAATTGAACTTCTGCCATCGAACAATTAAGCACAAGTTCAACCACAAGTAGTCATTACCTTTGTTTAATATTAAAAAACGCGTTTAAAGATCACATCAACGGCCGGTATGGACCCGGAATGCACCTTTCTATAAGAAATCTGAAAAAGATAATGCTACTTTTAGCCCAGTTGTTCCAACAACTTGACATTTCTGAGCAACTGCCCGCTCTAATGGATAATAAACTCGCGCAGGGATTTTCTGATAGTGAAATTATTTTCAAATAAAAATGCGAGTATTTTTGCAATTCGGTTATTATAAATGCCTATATATGCTATCATATTAAGATTATAAAAGTGACAGTTTTCCATTTTTGTATATTTTGTGGTTTCAAGCCCTTATTTTCCCAAAAATAGTTTTTAATTTTTTATCGAAAGTGAATCATACTACCGCATAGTGCTATATAAATTAGCGTCTGCTGATAAAATACCTACTCGGCAAAGATTTCATCAAATGTTGACGAGTAGTTCAGATATTATGGACGATTGAGCATTCCAGTCGACCGCTAGACGTCGTACCTGGCAATACCCGTTCCAGTGTTTCAGGCGTACCTATGCAACCCTCATTAACATCATTTAAACAAAGGCAACTTCTACTACGTTCCTACACGAAAAAAAAAAAAAATATTTTGTGGTAGCTACAAAATAATTTGTGGGTATTTACCTTGCAACATTTACTTTGTGGTCACTACAAAAACATTTTGTTGACAGAACTAAATTATTGTGACCACTACAAAATTATCTGGTAGTTATTACAAAATAATTTTGCGGAGAAGTCCTCCTACAAAATTTTTCTTTCAGTATAGCGATAAAAGTATTACGCAGATAAGTATTTTAATAGCATTTTATGAAATATACGGCCTTTTTTTTCGAGTTTAGTTTTGTAAAATCAAGTTCAGGGAACGGTTACATTATCACCGCAACACAAAATACATATTTGGTAAAAATGTGTAGTTAACCGAACATTACATTTCACTTCGGAGAACGCTGCGAAAATAATAACGACTGTGTCTTAAGAGCATGGACCCGAGTTTCTTCGCATTTAACGAAAATTACTTTTTAAAACATAAATGGGTGCCGATATCGTAAAATCACTTCGAAACTTTGTTATGACTGATTTAAAATGCATTCTCTAATTTTGTCGACTCAGAAGACTGCTAAATAGTTGCTAATTAGTTAATTAGCGAAATTTACCTTTAATTGATAAATTAGATATACTCATACAGTTTGTCTCGAAAAATTACATTGCATACTAAAACCAATTTGCAACAAAGTTACGAAGCGATTTTACGATATCGACTCTCGTATGCATTTTTTAAAAAAAATTATTATCTCGAAAGCCGAGAAACTCGGGCCCAAGCCCTTAAATAAAACACTACACTGAAAAAAATACTTATTAGTCACTGCAAAATATTTTGTTAAAATGGACCCTACCAAATTTTTGTTGTAGTGACCACAAAAAAATTTTGCTGTTACAATAAAGTTTTGCAGTGACTACAAAAAAATTTTGTAACCACTACAAAAAAATTTGGTAAGGTCCATTTTAACCAAATATTTTGCAGTGACTAATAAGTATTTTTTTCAGTGTACGGAAGTTTTTATATGTGTAATACCCCTATTGCTATATCGGTAATAATATTAGCCTTGATTTAAAAAGGACTAAAGCGGGTTGCATACATGCTCCTGAAACACTGCCACTGCCTCATAAGGGAGCGCCTAAAGGAAACATTTTTATTGTTTTAAACATTCTTATATTTGTACGAGATATGGTTTGTTCTGTATACACACATAGTGACTATTTTTTACTACAATGAAAATTTTTTAGCATCCATAAGTTTTTTTATAACGGCATACCAATTCCAAATTTGCATAAAACTGTTTTATGCTTTACAAGTAAACCAAGTAACTTACCGAACAGAAAAAATACATACCGAATGACGAAGTCATATACTACAAGGTCTCCTATACAAAAACAAAAAATTAAATATTTTTGAATTTTTAAAAAATGCCTAAATTTTTATTTAAAATTTCAGAATTTTTTTAAACATACATTTTTCTTTTTCTTTTTGTTTTTGTATAGGAGACCATGTAGTCTGCAACTTCGTTACTCGGTCTGTATTTTTAACTTCGGTGAGTCACGTGGTTTTCCTGTAAAGCTTAAAACCGTTTTATGAAAATTTGGACTTTGACGTGCCATTATCAAAAAACTAGGAAAGCAAAATAAATTTTCATTGCAGTAAAAAATAGTCACAAAGTCTGTATACAGAACGAACCATATCTCGTACAAATAAAAAAAATTTTTAACAATAAAAATTTTCCGTCAAACTTCCCCTTAAGCCTTGGCACCACTCACATTATTAATCATTTTACTTTTTGCTTTTATAGTACTTTGAGAAGAAAGATGTTAAATTTGTGACTTTACCGTGATTTCTATTTACCTTGTGTTACAGTACAATCATCATAGTTGAACTTTCAACTTATGTTTTGATTGCAAATAGTCCAGCAAATTAAGAATATAAAAATATTGATATAGTAGCAAATTTCACATTTTCCTTCTCAGAATTTCAGAAAAGTGGAAAATTAAATAATACAACATGGTGACCAGTGTGGATTCTTGTGGCAAGGAACGGAATATGGCATGGAGTAAATAACGTAAATGTAATAAAAATAGCGTCGTATCTGGATCCCTGAGTATGTGAAACATCAACTGGAAGTTAGAATTCCCACAATGAGAGACACCAGTAGTGCAACACACCAGTTATAACATCATGTTACGTAAGAGAAGACTTGTGGTTTATCCCACGTGTGACTACGAAGCTGCTGCTGCCCTGATAGCTGAGAACATTGTGAAGTAATGACCGCTAAGAAAGTGTGATATTAATTATTATTATTATTTATTTAGAAATGCCTTCTGTCGATTCCTTGTCGATCAAAGATCTTGGGATATAGAAGTCGTCAACAAAAATAGTACGATACAGTACACAAAGATAACAATACAACTATACCCTGATAGCAAAATAAGCTTAATTCAAACTTGAATCAAGCTTGCCATGACAAGTTTGCAAGCCTGCAGCAAGCTTGTCATGTCAAGCCATAAGCTTGAATCAACCTTGAATCAAGCTAACTAGTCTCCACATGACAATCCTGCAGCAAGCTTGCGAGGAAAGCTTGATTCAAGGTTGCTGCAAGCTTGTAGCAAGCTAGGTTCGTACAAGGCGGGACATAACTGCAAAAAATAGGCTTGTCTCTAGCTTGAATTGTACTTACCAAATAGGGCTTGCAATGGCAAGCCTAAATCAAGTAAATTGCAGACTTGCCACAAGCTTACATGCTATCTGGGTACAATTCATAATAATGCAGAATTAATATTATAATCTTGTAGAACAAGTTTTTAACAACAACAAAAATACAAAAACAAGGTTTACAATACAAACATAATACAACCATTCATAAAAACTGAAAATAAAATTTTTACAAGCAAAATATATGTTACAGTAAGGTATTGAATTTCACGAACAATTCAGCATTTTATACTCATTGAGACAAATTGTGTACGTTGATTAGTTCATTTCAACAAGTATATAAGTAGATAGGGAAGGTGATTAACCGTGGAAAAGGCGACAGTTTCCTGGACTTCAATGAAACGTAGACATTTCAGAATCTTTGGTTTACTTGCTGAGCGAACGAAAATTTCATATTCAGCCGACCCCCCGTAGTTCAGTTGGTTGAGCGACTTTGATACGTGGGGTTCTGGGTTCGATTCCCAGGTCTGGCTGGGTGTAAAATTTGTGTTTGTCCGCTAGAGTAATTTCAATTGTAAGAGTCAGCAAAAATGACACAACTGGGGAATTGTGTAATAACAAAGCTGTAAGGGGGGATTCGTTGGTGATGTTGAGACCTCGCCAAGAAGCCTAATAATAAACCAGGTGGTGCAACGGTACACGTGGGACTCGTCTTCGAGAGGATCCGGGTTCGATACCCGGCTCCGGCAGTATTGATTTCGGTATTCCATGGTTTCACGAAATCACTCCAGGCGAATACTGGGATGGTATCTTAACAAAGGCCATGGCCGACTCCTCTCCCAGCTGCTGTCATTGTACCGAGTTGTGTCGCCGTCTATATGACCTCTCTGTAGACGAGACACAGAGCCAACTTATCTTACCTGACTTTTACTTCAAATATCACGTTCATAGTTTTGTTCTCAATTACGACCACACTCAGAACATAACTAAGATAAGATAATTATAAGTATTCTAGAAAATCATTCACCCAGTACTTTGTTGTAGGATGTTCAACTGTTCTGTAGCTTCCATACATGTTTGTGTGACTGTCGCACAACGTTACATTATTTTCATTATCAGCAAAATGTAAGAAAACCCGCTCACTCTTATATTCTCCCACTGCAAAAAAGCTTTGGAAGATCTTATTTGGACCTGACTTAATATATCGATGATATCTCGTATTTACTTAGATAAAGATTAAAAATAATCAACACTCTTCATGTGTGGTTACTTCACATTAAGACATAGAGATATAGACATCTAAGCGTTACGCACACTCTACTCACGGTTAAATTTTGTTCCGGGCGTCGCTGCGAGCTGCACAGTCTTCGACAATGAAAGGTAATAGTTTCCATAGAATATTTACGTAATCATTAATGAGAAACATATTCTTTAGTTTTAAAAGCCTGTGGTATTTTCTGTCTTAAATTAGCATGTTATATTTTCGCTCACAACTCCCATTAACCAGTGTAAACTCGTACTTTAATTGGCGTTGCAAATATTGTTAATGAATGCTGAACAGAAATTAGAAAAAAAATGTGCAGGTATTTCTTGTATAAAAAGCACAATTTGGTTATTATGTCGACAGCAAAATAATTTTGAAACAAATTTAATAACAAAATCTTATTATTTAAGATTTTTTGACAACTTTTTACAAATCGCGTTCAAGAGTCTCAAACACACTACGTCAACTTATATACTTTACTTATAATAAATAACTTAGCTCGCTCATGTATACAACAGTGCCAACGTGTATAGTTTATCAAGGAATTCTAAACATTTCAGCTTTGTTTTAACCAACCAGTACACCCGTGCAACTACGTTGCAGAAATATAGTTTAATTGAACCAGATGTGACCTTACATTAGGTGGTATTGAGCGTTTCATTCAACTTGATATAATTACACCAATATGATATCAACCAGGAAAAAATTACACAAGCCGTGGAGCATCTGTACGTGGCATAGTGTAACATAAAATCACGGGAAATTTAAATTAGAATGTAGTTTATTTATTTAACGTTAGTCAGAGGAGTTAGGTATTTATAACGAGATTAAACTTTATATACCAGGTATTATACGCAATAATGGAGGAAGGACGTAATATACAGCTGTTCAGTGCTATATCAATTATAATCACAGTGTGGTATTTCAAAAATTTATATTAATTAGTTTTATGTAAATTTAACAATTGTCTCGTATTTCTCGTAACAGGATGAATGTAAAATGGTGATGCCGTCTATACGTGTGTATGTATATATATATATATATATAGACACACATATGTTTATACTTATTATTTATATGTGTGTGTATTGCTTTGTGTAACGAACGCAAGAAAGGGGCATAGTCTAATTTTTGTTAAAAAATACACCGATTAAAACAACGTAAAATACCTACTATATTTTTCTCTAAGTAAGCATCTCAAAATTGCGTTTGAAGTCTGTACACATTGTGTATTAATTAACTTCTTCTGACGTTAGTAGTCTGTACAAATTAATAATTAAATTAACTTGTCTGAGTTCGTGTTGCTTGACCATGTTTTTAACACAGATGTAATGTTTATCGTTGAAACACGAACAGCGAAACTTATAAACTGTAAAATGAATGTATTGTGTTTAAGTTAACAAGTGGTTGCTATGTAACAATTCAGCGATTTGGTTTTAACCAATCAGTGATTTGAGAAACACGAAACGGTGGCAACCAACACTTATATTATGAGAAGATATTGTGAATCGACCTTAAATTAAAATATGTAAATACAGCACAACACAATTTTAATCAAATCTGCTGGTGTTGTTGCTTTAGCACAGTAGTTAGGCGTAGATAAACTACTTTAAATTACACTACATTATACTGTATTACAATACACTGCATTACATCACATACTACATCACACTATATTACATACTGCATTACATAACAAACAGCATCACATTGCACCACACTACATTATACTACACCACGATACATTACACCACATTACACTAGTTTACATTACATCAAATTACACCCACCACATATAACATTACACACCCCTACGTTACACTACAATTCACTAAATCACATTACTCTGCATTATACTATGCTACATTACACCACATTACAGTACTTCACACTACACCGAATTACACTCACATTACATTACACTTCATTAACACCCATACGTTATACTACACTGCACTACACCATGTTGCGTTACATTATGCTATGCTGTATTACACCGCACTACATTACACCACCATACATTAAACTACACTACATCACACAACACTACACTACATTACTCTGCACTATATTACACCACACTACAATATACCATTCTACGTCTACAACACTAAATTACACTACAGTAGATGTCATCTGCTACACTTTTGTAACTCAGACAAAATAGAAAATAATTCTGTAGATTCTGAAAATCGTTATTATTGACGTGCATTATTCCACGTCGTAATTTCCCAGTACAGGAAATGAGTGGGTATAGTGGACTATAATATTCCTTTTAATTTTTCGCAAATACCGGGAAGAAAGTGAACGGAGGAGGGAACTATAAGGATTAACGAAAACATTTGCAATACACTTTAAGTGAGTCAGATAACAATTTCCTACAAGAACGGTGTTACAAATTTTTTTCAAGTCGATAGTTCAGGTATTGGCCCTAGTCAAATGTAATTATTCATTAATACACTAAAAAAATATCACTTTCGTACCCACGGCACAGATATTTATTTCGCAAAAAAATTTTCGTTTCGAACAAGAAAACTTGCGTTGTTCCTTTGACACAAATTGTTTTTTTTTCTTTATTAGTTTACAGTAGTGCTAAAAAAAATAATATCTTGTCATTTAAGAATAGTTCAGTAGTTATTTTATGATAACCTTAACTGCAGTTTAAAAAAAAAAAAACAATCTTTCTGTTTAAAAAACTACTTTTTTTGTTACAAGAAAAAATTGTATGTTGATCGAAGAAAACATTTAAATAACAAACAGTAGCATAGTAGGCCTAAACACGCTTGATTAACATTTTTTGCTGCTTATCAAGCTTTCTTAGTTGTATTTCCAAAAAGTTTCAAATAATGATTTACTTTGCTGTAAAAATATGTCTACCGTATAGGCAAGAGTGTAGTGTTTTTAGCCCAAACAATATTGAAAGTGGTGTAATCGATAGTTTTGCTATTATATAGATTTATTTTTTTAGCATTTTAACTATTGACTTGGGCTTGTAGAAACTGTTGACTACTTAAATTTTGCGTATTATTGTTTTTTTATTAACCTGACAAGATATTTGCCAAGAATGTTATTGAAAGGTCTATTTAAATGACTGTTAATTTCATTCCGCCTTCCGCCTTACAGGTTTACCAACACCTCAGTATGACGGCCGCAAATGGTGCAGTGGCTAGAGCTCTCGCCTCCCACCAAGGTGGGTTATATTCCTGCTGGGGTCGGCCTCCGGATTACAACATGAGGGAATCGTGTCGGGCAATGCCGTCGGTCAGCGGGTTTTCTCGGGGATCTCCCGTTTCCCTCGCCCCAACATTCAGGTGCCGCTTCGTACTCACCTCGCCAGCATTAAGCACAAAGTTGTGAAGTTCTGACCAAATTATCTTCACTTCACTTCACTTACATCCCAGTTTAATAGATAAAACAGTATATCAACACGGACACGTTTCAATTTTCAAAATACAGAAATTTAATTTTAATTTGTCTAATTCATCTGACTATTGCGGTTAAGGTTATTTTGCCGTGTTTGTAATGTTTTCGCGATTATTATTGTTTAAGCCACAGAGCACTTACTTCTACGGATCTGTTAAGAAGTTTTGTTTCTCCATGTTGTTTAATTTTCTGAACACAGAGAACACTGTGGTTTTATTTAATTATGTTTGACTTTTTAGCCAATACCGTATATTTTCACGTCCTGAAAAAATTTTACGGAAAAAATCAATTTTGAACAAAACTGCCGAACAGATATGTGATACCTGCTCTCGTTTGGGTATTTTAAAATAATTTTCGCAAAAGCAGTTAAAACAAAGGCAAGCATGGCCTAAAATGAAACGAAGCTCTACAAATCACAAAACACAAGCTGAGATCACTGCTCAAGGGCACAGCAGTGACAGCCCGAAAGTACAGTCATTGAAACCACCAGTATTCGCAACTATACACACATTTTGTTGGACTTATTTTATTTGTTTACTTATTTAAATATTGAAGCCGATTGCAAACATAAAGTCCAAGCAAAAAATGTTCACAAAGAAAATAATTCGACTAATAATAAATAAACGTAAAACTTGCAAAAAAAGTTACATTAATGCTGCTGTGTGAAATAAACTTCCATTTAGCTTAGTATATAAAATATAGTGTCCTGGTACACTTACTCACTAATCAACGCACAGCCCGAACCGCTGGACCGAGAACCATGCAATTTTGAGGGAAACTTCCCCTTGGTCCGTAGGCACCCTATAAGAATGTATTTTTCGAGATTCTATAACTAAGGGGGTGAAAAGTGGTGAAATGTATTTCCGAAGAAACGTCGATAGAGTTCGAACCCGACGGCCTATCATAATGATTTTTTACTTTAATAAGACACTCACAAAAATGCACATTAGCCATTTTTAGGATTTTCGAAATTCACTGTTTAAGGTAGGGGTGTGTGTGAAAAGACCTTAAATGTGTTTCCGATTTACTATCGATAACTATCGAACACTTCGGGATAGAGATTTGGTATTCACTTCAAAATGTTGCTTACGTAAATACCCAAAAAGTCGTTTTTGGATTTATTAAAATTCAACCCACAAGCAGTAAAAACGGGCAAAATGTGTTATTTAATAATCATCTATATTACTGAAACACAATTGACTATCGTCGTGATTTTTACTTCAATTGGTTACGTATACAAATATCTGTGACAGGACTCGAAGACGTTTCGAAATTCTTTAACTAAGGGGGTGAAAATACGTGAAATGTGTTTTCGATTATTCCTCTATATCTATCGAATCAATCGAGATATCGAAGTGCTCGTTGCTTTAGATTGATGCTTTTGTAAATATCCCATATACCATTAAATACACTATCCGAATTTGGCCCCAAAGAGGTTAATAAAAGGGTAAAATGTACTTTCGATTCACAATCGATATATATCGATTCCATTGATTTTTATATAGCGACGTGATATTTGTTTATGATTGTTGCTTACTCAAATACATGAAAAGTAATTTCACGAATTTTTGAAATCCTACACCCAAAAGGGTGAAAGCGCAAAATTTGTTTTCTATCAACCCATGTTATATATCTAACCAGTAGAGATATTGAGGTGTTGTTCGCGTCAGAGTCATGCTTACATAAGTATTATGTTAGTTTTTGTCACATTATGAGATAACTTAATTATTAAGAATAAAACTTTCAAGGTAGACGATACGAAAAGCAAGTTCGACCAGCGAGAAATAATTATATATAAGTTCACGCCACAAAAATATATCGATATGTGGTATTGTGCATTCTATGTGAGCCCAGGACATTAATATTTTCTTTTTTAAGTTAAATTTGTTTTCATGAATTATTTCTACGTTACGTGACGCAGTTGTTTGTTAACTCAGGTCTACATTCCAGGAGGTTCTGGGCTCGAATTCCATTAAAAGTTGTGTGCGAACGTTCAATTCTGACACACAAAAACTGCAAAGCAGATCTAACTAGTGCAATTTGCATGTAGTCTGAACAGGAAATAAGGACTAAAAAAACAGTACGCCAAGCATATAAACAACAGATAATCTATGTTATAAAAATAATATTAATTTAAGAAATGTTCTGCACGCTTTTCTTTGTTGCAAGCATAAAGCTGCCTGGATGCGAAATTGGAAAACATACATTTCGTTCGGCAGTGCATGTTTGTTCCCAGCTGCCCGCGTTTCTCCTCCATTCTTCCCCTCCCCCTTACGTGGGACAGTTAGTTTAGGTTAGTTTGAATGTCACAAAATGCAGTACGCTTAATAGAACGGCGGTTTTGTTAGGTTAGGATACGACATTAACTGTTACCGTAAAGTCAGGTTACTTTGCATCAGCAGAATTGTTTCGTTGCATAGAAATTCCAACGTACTCTTCACTGTAAAGTATTGCTTATTACTTCATCTGTATATTGTGAAGTATTCAACAATTAATATTCAGCAAATCTTTACTTATAACATAAATATATGGTGTACAGTAACCATAAAAATGGGCAAAATACCTACAAACCCATCTTAGGATACTGTTGTACTGCACATGCGCGGGGCACGCCGGCAGCTGGGAGCAAAAATGCACTGCCGAGCGAAACGTGACGTGTTTTCCAGCCACTTGTCACGGTCTACCGCAATTTTCATCACCATTGTTTTATTTTTTATTTGTACCAGATATTTTTTTCTTAGTTTAGTTGTGACTAAATTTGGCTCTTGTAAAATTTTTTTTATCTCTCATAGTTTTCGCGTAATGGCTTGTTAAAGTATTTTTGCATGTTTCCGTTTTAACGACTACACTAAAACAAACTGATATACCAAACTCAAAAAAATCACAGTGGATAAAGACATTGCAGGCTACAATGAAATGCTCATGAAATTTAAGAATAAAAATTATTTGAATTTTTAAAAATGGCTGAAACTGAAAATAAAAATTTAAAAAGGTCAATAATTTTTTTAAAAATACATATAATGTTTATTCTTTAATTTTATGAGCATGTCATTGTAGCCTGCAAGGTCTTTATCCACTGCGATTTTTTTGAGTTTGGTATATCAGTTAGTTTGAGTGTAGTCGTTAAAACGGAAACATGCAAAATACAAATTTAACAAGCCATTACGCGAAAACTATGAGAGATAAAAAAAATTCATAAGAGCCAAATTTAGTTACATTTTGTGTCTAAAACCAGAAAAAAAATCTGGTACAAATACAGAATAAAATAATGACGATGAAAATTGTGGTAGACCGCGCCCTTAAGAGGAGTCCTTCGCGGTGTCAAATTTCCACCTTTGACGCGTGGGAACAGCGTAGTGATAAGAGCCAGTGTCCCACGTTTGACGAGAAGCATATCGCCTCTATTCGCAGCGCCAAACTGGCGTGCAAAATTTCCGTTGTAGTCTTTTTACTATGGGACTTTAAGAGTTGACCACAACATTTATTTATGACTAGTAAGAAGTAAAGACCAACGCATGCCTCTCGTTTTGCACTTTACGAATTCAGGTAATATTTTCGGAGTTACAACACTCTAAAAAACCCGTTTTTTAGCCATTTTGAGAGGCCCGAAAATCATGTTTGTAACAAGCATGCTGAATTTTTGAAAACATAGAAGCATAGTTTAGTGTGTGTGTTCTTTTCGTAGGTAAACATAATATGAATAACTTAAGCGGTTTCGCGTAAAAAAGAGTACTCGTGTCACGCTGCAACGCCGTCCATGCGCCAGTCGAGGACTCATCTTAAGACACAACAAGAGAAAGGTAAGGTAATTGGACTTTACGTCTCGTCAACAGCCAGGTCATATAGACGGTGACACACAAAATCAATATTTCCGGAGCTGGGGATCAAACCCGAGTGTTTCCGAATGTGAGTCCAACGTGTGTTACCCATTGCTCCACCTCGCTCGGTAACAAGAGAAATTTAGACCATTGAGTATATCAGTTTATTATTACTAATCTATAAATGTTCGAGGAAGAAGCATGGTGCTATTACATTAAAAATAGCGAAAGATGCTTTGTACAAGAATGGTCACAGGCTATATTCCAAATTTTTTTTTGTTCTATGGCGTATAACTTTGACAGTACGATGAGAGTTTTTTTTTATTTTACTAGTGTTCTGTTTTACTGTGGGCTATCTGCCTCTTAGTAACATTAGCTTGCTATGGTATACGTCCATGGAATTAACATACACTTTATAACATTATTTGTAAATTTACGACACCTATGTATTGGAATGTTCATAAAGGAAGTATGGAAAAATATTGTTTCCCACGTATATCGATGGTTGCATTGCTACACATATTTAAGAATCAGCCAGTCATATGCTGATGTTACCAGGCTTGTATACCTAGTAAGAAGAATACTCAACATTGCTCTAGTTACAAGCTGAACCATGGAAGTGTTCTATACTGAGTACGTGGTAAAAAAACTCGTTCGGGGTAAAGTGAGAACTAAAAATGTAATATTTGAAAAATATCACTAACCGTTACTGACTATAATTCAACATAAACTATAGTTCCGCGTATTTTCCTTTTTAAATACAACAATACTGCAACAAAATCAACCGAAATTGACATAACTGTATTTTATGTAATCAACAAACATTTCCTTATCAAAGGTTCCTACCGATTTCTCCCTTTATCTTACCCGCGCAAAACTCAAGTGACGTGTTCAGAGAGACGTTTCTCGTCGTTAGCCGTTACATGCGGAAATATACGAATTGACTGAAAGTAGAACTTAAGGCAATGCCCTCTAGTTTCTACTATTGAAGAGTTATTAATTTTTTTAACGACTAAACGAGAGGACATACTAAAAATCTGTCTAGCTGTTTTGTTTAAAATTGTTTTCTCCATGATGGCTATTTTTAAAGGATTTAGCTAATTATATAATTAACGAAATTCTGGTTAATTCTCTTTTTAGTCGAAACCATATAATTTCTTGTTTTAAATAATTTAACTATTACGGCAAAAACCATTTTAAACAAAACTTCCAGACATATTTTTGATATCTGCTCTTGTTTAAGGTATACAAATAATTATCTAAAAAAAAAACAGTAGAAACTAAAGAACATGGCTTTAATCAGAGTTTTTTTTTAGTTCTTACTTTGTTCCAAATTGCCTATATAAACTTGAAATGCTGCTGAGGAAGTATTCCTAGAGTGTGTCCTCATTGTCCCGTACAGCACTGGGCCTGGCAGCAGTGCTGCTATTGGCTGGCTACAGTCTTGCAGTAGTGAGCGAGGCAGATATCACCGGCATACACACTAGTGACGTCAAGCAGTACGATGGATGCTGTGATCCATACTCCTACAATTACAACATCTCCTTGTTCCCTCTGGCTGACCTCGACGATAAGACAAGATACTTCAACTGCTCCTGGTACATCGTGCTGACATTCAGCTGTGCCAGTGGCCAAGTCTTCCATGCTGAGGTGAGAAGTACATACTGCCAACCTTCTCTTATCTGGTTGCCTGTCCCTACCCAGTTACTGCCCGGTGAGATTCGACATCATGTTGGAAATGAATGTTTGACTGTAGGGTATTATATACTAAATCTCTCTCTCTCTCTCTCTCTCTCTCTCTCTGTCACCATACAGTTTACCACCTTAGCACAAGGGGCGTAACTAGGGTCGAATTGAAATGAGAGGAAGAAAATATGAAGTCAAATATTTTATTTATAAACACAGTAGAATTACCTTAGTGAAACTAAACAGAGGAGATAGCATAGGAAGAGAGAAGCTGCCCTGTACTCACTTCACGCCCCTACGTACATTTCACCACTCTATTTTGATTGGTCAAAAATGTTCGTGCGTGGAGTCCCGCTTTAATTGCTGATGTCGAGACGCTAATAGCTTCGTCTCATTCAAGCTGGCGTAGCTTCACCATTACACTGGCACTCATTCTGGGCTTATTTGTGCGACATAAATTATCTACAAAATAAAAACTCCTGCCACAGCTGAATGCTATCGTTCAATTAAAAAAGGAAATATTATCAAACATAAGAATGCAAGTTTTAAAAATTACTTCTAGGTGCTATTACAAGATTAAACATTCTATAAAATACCTTGACTTAACATTTGAAATTTGAAGTTCTGAGGTTACATTAGTACTATGTGTTAATCATCACACACATTTAAAACTCACCCTTAATTGAGACAATTGTATATTAATTTTATACATGTACTAGTGCTGTTACACTTTCATTATCCCGATCGTCTTCATTGGTTGTCTATGGTCCGTCATTTAGCCAATCTTTATTTATATGCACAGTGGACGCATGCCGTACAAAATTCGCCAAAAAGCCGTTTCATCCAAGCTTCCAGTGTAGTTGCAACTAAATTATAATCTGATGTAAATGCACTACACCAGCTACATGCACTGGTGTGACTTCACCAAGTTTGAATTAAACGAAGTTAATGGGTAGGTCGCACAGCGGTAGAACACAACGAGGTAAACTCTTGCGCCATTTTATGACAATGCTTGTAGGCTGTTCGGGATTAAGTGAGCACTCATAATAGCCCTGCTGAAGTTATATTTTCAGTTAATTCGTATTTTTCCGCACGTAACGGCTAACAACGGGAAATGTCTAACCTCTCTGGACACGTCACTTTATGTTTGCGCGTGTAAAATATATTGTGCAGTCGGTAGGAGCCTATGTAGTTTGATTTTAAAAAGTGTATTAATTATATATACTACAATTGTGTCGATTTCGGTTGATTGTGTCTCAATATTGTTGTATTTAAGTAGGAAAAGACATGGAACTATATTCGGTAACTCGCTGCCAACCATGCAAGCAGTAAGGGGCTACAGTTAATGTTGAATTACATGCAGCAACGGCTAGTGATATATTTCAAAGGTTAAAATTTTCGTGCTCATTTTATCTTGAACGACCTATAGGTAGTGCCCATAGTTTTCGCGAAAATATTTTTGCAGCACTTTGCTTCTGACAGGTGTCGACACAAATCTTATTACCAACTCCTTTAGAAGTGTTGGAGAATTCCTCAAATCTTCTTTTCACAAGCACGTGAACAATGGGAACAATAATATGTCTACAGGTAACCCTCGCAAACAAGCGTACATAGATGCGCGTACAGAGAAAGGAAATAATGGAAATATCCAAAGCATAAAACTGTACACAGATTTCTTCAGTTCACGGAATTCTTACATGTGCACTACTAGTTTTTATATACTATATTTATTAAATTCATAACGTGAAAAAATGGTCTTAAAAAATATTACTATTTATACAAGTGTTATATTCAATGTCCAGATACCAAAAACTGCTTAGCTAGCGCTATTTTCACCTTGAAATTAAAAATTTCCCGGGGGAAGACCCCGGACCCCCCTCCATATCGGTGAGATCAGTGATCAGCTTCGCCTATGCACTCTGCCAATAATCATGAAGTTGAGTTGCAGATGTACACGTAAGACGTTGAAACAAAGTTGGGCAACAATCTTTTCGCGAAAACTACCGGGCCCTGCATATAGGAAGATCCAAGTCGGCGCTCCTACTGTCCTATTTCCTGGGCTCGAGCGCGGCTGTCGTGTTGCGCAAGGCTGCGATACTCAGATCCACTGGTAACAAGGTACTTTGTTTCAGTGTCTTACGTGCGAATCGGTAACCTTGCTTCATGGCTATTGGCAGCGTGTCTTTGTCAACTAATGTCTCCCATTTGACTGCACCAATGAGAATAAGGCAATTATGACGCCGTACGACTGTGACCTGTCAGTAGAAGCCAAGACAACTAAGAGTTGAAACTTTCAATCACTGAGCTGCAGATCTGTACGTAAGACATTGAGCAACAATGGACTATGTGACACTAAACTGCGGGGAAAGTATACAGCTAGAACCCACGATTTCTCACGAAAAAGAATTCTGCAGTAAGGGCACGGTTCACCTCAGTTTACGTCTTTATTTATTGTTATATGTGTACCAGATATATGTTTTCTTATTTTAGACATAAATTGTGACTAAATCTTCCTCTTAGGAAATTTGTGTATCTCTCATAGTTTTTACGTAAAGAGTCGAAAACGTCAAAGTGTGCACTTTACGGTTTTATGTACGCCACTAAAATCAACTGACCTACCAAACCGAAAAAATTCACAGTGTATAACAATTTTGTAGGCCATGATTTAACCTATATTAAAACAAATATATACGTTTCTTTTGTATTGAATAAAAATGCCGACTTTTGAAACGAAAATTTAAACATGTCAACAATTTTTTAAATATACAAAAAAAATTTTTTTTTTGTTTTGTATGTGTAAAATCACACTGTGAATTTTTTTTTCGGTTTGGTATGTAAGTTGGTTTTAGTGGCGTGCATAAAACCATAAGGTGCAAATTTTGACGCTTACGACACATTACGCAAAAACTATAAAAGATACACAAATTTTCTAACAGGAAGATTTAATCACAATTTACGTCTGAAATAAGAAAAAAAAATATCTGGTACAAATATAACAATAAATAAAGACGTTGAAAACTGAGGTGAACCGCCCCCTTAATTTGTTTCAATGCCTTATGTGCACATCTGCAGCCCTGCTTCATGGCCAGTGATTGGCTGTTATTAACTCTCAGCGTCTAGGGTTCTACCCGTAAATCACAGACGTGTGGTGTCGCAGTAACCTTGTTCCTGTTGGCACAGTCAAATGAGCCATGTCTGTGCAATAATACATTCTGTCAGTAACCATGAAGCAAAGCGTAAGGCATTGAAACAAACTGTTGCAGAATTCTTTTCGCGTAAAATCTTTAAGTGAATACTTATATTTCGTTTAAGCCTGTACAAAATAACTCATAAATGTTTTGGAACATCTTCGAAAATAGAACGGAGAGATTTTAGACAGCACTTCAGGGGGCCACCACCACAAGTCGTCGAGCGTAGTGCAGAACTTTGGCAGACAGGAGTTCATTTGGAAATACCCGATGTTCGTGCGTGATGTTTATGCTTTGGAATAACATTCAAAGAACTTTACACTCATGTCACGTGATCCAGTAACTTTTAAAGTTTTGTGACATCTCTTAGGTATGAAAATCTTAGAGTAGAGTCATTAAACGTATATAGACAAGAAGAGCACTCATTTAACTCTAATATAGAGCCATAGGGTTGCATATGAATGTATGAATTCTACAAGTTTCAACATTTATTGACAAGCTCCGAGTGTCTTAAGCTTCACAAATGCCACTACGGAACAATGTTTCAAAAGGCGAGAAGACCAGTTCGTTGACTTGCACCTCGAGGCTAGGGCGAGGCATGTCGAGCGTGCCTTGGTCACCCTTAGCGCTTCCACACTTTCATGCAGAATACGTTCACGCAGGCGGCCACCTTAAGATGGTGTCATAGATAAATAACCGCTGAATTCTTCAGTTGAGATCTACATTTTTTGAAAGTCAATATAGAGAAACAGCAAAACAACAGTCCTTGATAATGACGTTAGCCAACTTTATGAGCAAACATTTACTGAGGATGATGCATTTGTTAAACGTGATCTCTTGGACCGCAATTAAATGTACGAGATTTCGGCGTCAGAGATTGTTCTTCAGATATACGTTAATCGAGAAAAATTTTTGCTCAGAAAGTTGGCAAATACTACTATTTCCTAAGATTACTGTTTATTTTTTTTTTTTGCAAATTAGCTTAGAGAATCCTAAAATTCTGAACTGAACGCTAAATTATATACCATACACTCTTAACATCGAAGTCTTGGAAAGAATGACTTGACGAGAGTATGTAACAACGGCAGAATGCGGGGGTGAAGGAGATGGAAGTGCCCCGAGCAAACCCGCCGGCTAGTGGCAACATCTGCCACGTTCCCTATATGTACCGCATGCATTTATGTCACACCTCACTGATCTGCTACTTCTTCTCTTGTTTCCAGCTGAAGAAGTGCGTGTCCAACAGCGCCTAGCCACACGACTGCCGTTCTACTAGAAAAGATCGTGTAATGTGAGATGTACACTACAATAACTAAGTATGCAGATGTGTATTTACTGTAGTAAAACAAGCTTTATCATAGCTATCCCTGTGTTATGTTGTTTTCCTCTACCCTCGCATAGACCACCTAGTATAACAGCAGCTCGTGTGGTGGTAACCTTGAGAGCTTTCTTTAAAGGAGTGATAGTCGCCATTTTAAATTTATATTCAATGGTGATAGTCGCCATCTTGAATTTATATTCAATGGTGATAGTCACCATCTTGAATTTTTTAATTTGCTGATAGTCACCATCTTGAATTTATATTCAATGGTGATAGTTGCCATCTTGAATTTATATTCAATGGTGATAGTTGCCATCTTGAATTTATATTCAATGTTGATAGTTGCCATCTTGAATTGATATTCAACTAGCTGGCCCTGCGAGCTCTGTTCCGCCTTAGAGGCAATAAGTAAGCAGATTTTGGATTAAGTATTTTAATGAGTCTTTATTTTTCATGTATTTTGGTGCATAGGTTGCACTCTTCATTTGTTTTATTACCAGGCGCAAGAACAAACAACGCAGATGGTCTTCCTACCCGTGAACATGCTTTGTCGGGAACTATTCGATCGTCTTGGTCGCGGCATTGTCAATGATGATTCAAAGAGAATACAAATTACTGATTATTGATTTCTGACAAAATTCGTAATTATCAAATTTTCAAACATACTTATCCATAGACAAAATTGTGTTTAGCTGTCGTTTGCGTTTTGTTATTCCATGTTATATGCGTTTTTGTTATACCACATTTTATAGTGACTTGTATTATCTTTGACGTCACACGGGAACGCGGTCGAACGGGATAAAAAGTATCCTATGTCCTTCTCCAGGTTCTAAGCTACCTCCCCACCAATTTTCAGCCAAATCAGTTCAGCCGTTCTTGAGTTATAAATAGTGTAACTCACACGACTTTCTTTTATATATATAGATGGTGATAATCACCATCTTGAATGTTTGTATTTTGTGTCAAACTTTCCTTCTGGGTAAATTTTTGGAACTTTAACCTAACCGCAGAATAGAATACATACTGATAAAAATTTAGACATCATAAATATATTTTTGTTGTTACTGTTGTCACAAATCGAATTGCTGTTAGAAAATGTTTATTACTTTCTTAACTGCAATTCGATCTGTAACAACCGTAACGGAAAACAAATATTTAAGGTGTCCGAAATTCTATCAATATGTGTTCTATCCTGCAATTAAATTAAAGTTCCGTGAATTTATCCAGAAGGAAAGTTATGACACAATATACAAAAATTTAAGATGGCGACTATCACTCACTCGTAAGTCTGCAGTCGCGCAACCATGGATTTGTTTTAGACGTCAGTTACGTGAAACCGCGACTGTTGCTGTTGTCTCAAATATTTATTTTATTTTAGAGGTTTTATTTACGTTCTCCGGTTTTATGCCGTTGGGCTTAGTAAGAGACGGCTTACGAACTATATTTAAACCTACAGAAACTACACAAACATTTATGCCCGTGCTGGTATTCGAACCCAGGACCTAACGCATTGTAGACCAGCATGCTACCAACCACATTACGGAGGCTAGCTTGGCTGAAGAAAATATCCTTAACAAATGTTTAGTTTTAAGAAGTAAATAAGTAACTTACGTTTAGCCGAACCCATTGTTAAATTAGTTGAAATAATCAGAATAGACTTTATCTCTACTAAAGGAAAACATAAGAAACCGGCGAATTGTATGAATTTATGCAAATAAATTACTACATAAAAATTAAAAATTTATGTTGGTCCTACTCGTACCGCATTCGTGAGGACCCGTGTTCGATGCTGGCTCCAGCCTTTCTGATTTCGATTTTCCAGAGCTTTCCAAAAATACTCCGGGGGAATGCTGATTCGCTTCCTAAATACGGCCCTGGCTGATCTCCTCCCCCCTTCCCCCTGAGTACCTCTACCAAAGGGTGTAAATATGTTCGAGTAGGCCTATGCGTTAAAAACTCATAAGTTAAATCAGCTCATAGAGTCATGATAGTGCAGTGGACAAGTAGGACAGTGAAAAACAAAACAATTATGTTAGAATATTAGTTAACAACATACGGAGATAGTTTTCATGAAAGCAGTTGGGCAAGAGTGGGCCGAATTGTAAAAATTATATAGGTACGTTTGTGTGTGTGTGTGAATAAATAAATAAATATATATATATATATAAATAAATAAATATATATATATGTATATACACACACATACACTAGCTGCCCCGACAAACGTTGTTTTGCCACATAAATAAATTAAAAATATTTACTAAACAATAGCACTTAGGAGTATAAAAATAGATAAAAACCTATTCGCAGACCTACCGAATGTATATACAAAATTTCATTGAAATCGGTTAAGCCGTTTCGGAGGAGTATGGAAACAAACACTGTGACACGAGCATTATATATATATATATATATATATATATATATATATATATATATATATATATATATATAATATTAACGGTTATTTCCGGTGATCAGGAACTGCGTGTTTTGTTTGGTTATGGATATCGGTTAGTGGAGTGAAAGATACTAAACAAAACATTATTAGTTCATGACGACACAGAACATTGACTTTGTCTTTTATTGTTTTTATGTGTTCATTATTTAAGTGTACGTAGTAAATACCACCAGTGAAAATACGGTGAATGATTTGCTCACAAAATAACTGTAGACTATGTGAAGTATCTCAGGAATGTCTTAGTCCTAATCTGTGCAGAACTTTAAATGCTCAAACACATTACAAAATACTTATAATATGAGGACGGAGAGTATTATATTTTGAACATGAAAAATTTATTTCCACTCTCTGAACCGAGGAAAAACTGCAGTGTAATATAATGTCCTAAACGACAAGTCAAGTTTTCACTCAGACACAGCATTGGAAATATAGGATGTAAGGAAATTAACAGCCCAAACTCCGGGAGGAGATTCTTCGTGTAAAAGCAAGCAGACATTATATAGGAAACTTTAAAGAAAAGTGAATACTAAGCAATGTGTGAGCCCTTGAAAATCGAGATTAAAAATAATATTTTGGAGTATATATACAGTTTTTAGGAGTTAAATTACGTTTCTGTGGCTGATGTTTAGTGTTTTGAGATCACTAAGCCGTTGAAAGAAAATTCAGCTTTCTAACCTTCTCCTTTTATGAAAATAATAAGGGTGGCCACCCTCATATTGAAAAATTTCTTTCCCGTCAGGTTTGTAAACATTGCATGTTGTTTATTCCAGCAGAACATCGACAGGAACAAAAACGTTCTCAGGTTGCAAGCACCTGGAATGCATCGTTTATAAAAAAAAATAAAACAACTGTTGCTTCAAAAATGACACAACGCCTGGTGTGTAGGCAAAACGTACTACTTCCTCCAAGGAATTGCTTTGTAAATGCACCGTGCTCTCAGGAAAATGCAACCTGTGATGCAGTTTTTTAAAAGCATGTCGCAAAATCAAGTCAAGAAAAATTCAAAAACGTAAGTTTGGTGGGTAAATTTTGCATTTATTTGGGTTTATCAGTAAGTTTACTATTATTATTATTTTAGTAAAATTTCATTAATTTTTGTAACCACATTATAACATCGCATAAGTATTCTGAAGAATTACAATAAGTTCTAAAATGGTTATTTATTTCGGTATTGACATGAACGAAATACTAATAAAAGACGATTCTGCGACAGACGTGTTTTAAAAAAGATATATATGATTTGAAACGACTTGCCTTAACCGTTGGGAACTAGTACTATGACGTGCAATTAACGAGGTGTGGAACACAGATTGCAGGTACATATATTTTCTATTTATCTTTCTTTTATCAGAGCGGAAGGGTGGAGAGTGAATGATGGTAAAAGCCTTGGAAGGGGTGTGAGGAAGGAATTCTTTGTGTGTGACGACGAGCAATATATATCACCAGTGGTTTCTTGTAAAATGCCCCAGTGTTGAAAGAAGCCTCACAACCTACAAAGTGGGGCGTGTTTGTACAAAGGGCGAAGACAAGTTGTCAACAGGCCGAGAGGTACAGTCGCTGTCAAGTAAACTAGAACTGGCTAGTAGGAATGTCAATAATGCTATTTATGAAGGAATAAAAATACGTATTTTTATAAAGCATTTGCCGGCCTCCGTAGCATGGTTGGTAGCATGCTGGTCTACGGTGCGAGAGCTCTTGGATTCGAATCCCAGTCCGGATATGGATGTTTGTGTCGTTTATTTAGGTTTGGTTTGTTCGTAAGCCGTCCTTCACTATGCGTGAAAAGTGCATAAAACTTGAGGACGTCAATAAAACCTAACATAAATATAAATATAAAAGTGTTAATACAACAGTGAAAATACTACAAAACAAATTACATGACCAGATGTTCTCCCACGTGTGTAAATTATTGCAATAATTTTTATACAATAACATTATTCTATAATTGCATCGTAAAAATACCAACTTTATGAGACCTGGTTTATTATTTATTATTTAAGATTGAAGTGACTGGTTACAGTTATTCTTGATTACTTTTCGTTTTTTTTTCCTCCTTGCCTATTTATCTGTGACGACATAGTGCAGTAGTGGTGTATGTACACGATTCCACTCTCAAATCACTCCTGCTGGTCTCGACAAACACATAAAAATACTGTTTATATATGTTCGTAAACGGTTAATTGAACTCTCGGCTCCTTATAGACACTGTACAATATACTCAGGCGTAGGAAAGGTTTTAGACGGGAAAAGAAGAAGACATATGTATGAGGGAGGAAGAGCGTTTTTAGTTTGGAAACAAATAATGATCCAACTTTTAGGAGTACATGTTACAATGTTAGGACAATAAGCCTACCGAAATGGCATTATGACTCACAGCCGTTAACAAAATAATATCGATACCCTCATCAGAAATCTTTGTTACTCAATTTTTTTTTTCGATTTTGTTTTTTTTTATTCCACCCAGAATAAATTGCTTGTCAACTGCGAAAAGCACGCATCTCCAGATACGTTATAAAAAAAAAACGAACTCTCGCAAATCCATTGTTGGGTTGTAACAAGCAAAAAACTCCCTTTCCCTTATATATGTGTGTGTGTATGAATGTGTGTGTGTATTAGAGGTACGAGGTTTTCACTGTATCTCCAGATATGGTTTTTAAAAATAATTTTAAAGCAAATATAAGAGCTCACGACACTCCATTATTGGATTGGAACCAGCGATAATCTCCCTCTCCTGTAAAAAATAACGTACTTTGGAGTTGCGAGGTTTTCATATGAAGGTATCCCGGTATATGGCATATAACATACGTACGATGATAACACTTGAAAGTATATAGGTCCTAACACCAGCATAGCCATTGACGTAGAATACAATATAATGAACACACAAGTGAAATAGTGAATATCATCAGTTTAGTCATCGCTGTGTATGCTACCTGTTATATACTATGTTCACCTCTACACTTGCTTATCAGATCTTTATTGTTTATTGTAGATGTTTGATATTACTTCTGAGATGAAGGCTAGCTACGTTAGGTTAAGAGGACGTGGTACATATTTCAACGATAAAAGCATTCATCTACAACTGTAGGTTTCTTAACGCCAATTTGCGAAAACTAAACAGTAGTCAATAGTTTTTGCCAGCGCTTTAAGGGCTTGTTCCCGAGTTTTTTTTCAGACTGGTGCCAATAACTCAAATATTTTTTAACCAAAAGTTTTGAAAAAATTTGAGTCAATGTGCAATCACACGATGCACAATACTGTGGACGCGGTTTTTTAAAATAATGTACCATTCGCCAGCAAAAAAATAATTACCTTCATTTTTGCTTATTTTCACGACGAAAAACGTGGTACTTTGGGCAATGAAATCTAAAAAACCGTTCAGTATAATTCTACAAAAAAATTCAGCTGCAGATTATATCATATAAGTGTCAAAACTGTGCAGCGAAATTTTGATATGAGTATTAGATAGCAATAAAAAAACTATTTTCGAAATCACTGCAAAACTCCGTAACAAGGCCTTGTTTCCAGTGTTACGAACTTCTGAGGCACAGTCTCTGACGCCGGAACCTCGTGCATTTAACTGCGGCGCAAGAGATCACGCATAACGAATTACTGGATAAATATTTACTCATAAAGTTGGGAAATACCTTATTCTAGGATTGTCATTGAGTATTTTATTCATTATTGGCTTCGAAAAAAGTGTAGAAATCAATTGATGTTTCCAGCGTATATTTATTTACCACACACTCTTAAGGCCAAGCTCTTAAATGACTACTGGTTTGGTGATAACATTTCTTAAATTAAACGAGAGCAGATATCAATAATGGGTCTGGCAGCTTTGTTCAAAATGTTTTTTTTTGCTGTGATAGTTAACTTTTTTCAAAGCAAGAAATTATACAGTTTCGACTCAAAAGTACATTAACAAGAATGTCGTTATTTACGTAATTAGCTGAAACCGTCTTATTTACTGCCTCGAAAAAATCAGCCAAAATGTATAAGACGATGTTAGATAAAACTGCCAGACATATTTTGATATCTGCTCTCGTTTAGGTGTAAACAATTAATATCGCTTTAAAAAAATAGAATCTTTTTTTTACAAAACGGAAACGTTATTGTAACATTTTCTTCTGCTATCTGCCAGACAATACAGCTGATATAATCATAATTAGGGACAGGAAAATTTCGCGAATTCTATGACCTGCAGGCTAGAATCTATTGTACTATGCACACTCAAGCCCCGTATATTAGTTCATTGTCTGTTGTTCCACTGAGTAGCAGCTAGTGGACAGTCGGGGCTTGAATGTGCGTAGGAAATTT
The DNA here is from genome assembly GCA_003012365.1 of Medauroidea extradentata. Lineage (NCBI taxonomy): Eukaryota > Metazoa > Arthropoda > Insecta > Phasmatodea > Phasmatidae > Medauroidea > Medauroidea extradentata. The sequence goes on from PNEQ01003778.1 coordinate 32,056, forward strand.
GATTCTAACATGCAGGTCACGGAATTCGCGAAATTCTTCCATCTCTAATCATAATAGGTGGAAAACATGATGTGGGTGGTCAAATTACATATCCTCCACCAGAGCTCTAAACATACGTCCAGTGTTCAAATTAATCAGACACAACAGCCAGTTGGAAATGAGTAGTTATTCGCACTTGCATACTCGCACTCGGAAGAGACGTTAGATAGCATTGTTGCAATGTGTCGTGTCCATGCTCAGCGCGTTGTTGGTTCTGTACGTACGCTTCCATGCGCAATATCGAAGGAATTTGCAGTCGTAAGTAAATATTTGTAATTACTATAAGGATGCAGCCTACTTGTAGTTGTTTTGGGCGTTAGAGGCTCTCGAGCTATAAGGGCGACAATATCGTGCAATCCCAATACCCGACTGGCGTTACAAGCAGGAAGCTGTACTGACGCAGTGTTGCCATCTTGCCGCTCAAACTATGCCACTTACGGCTCGACCACGGTCGTAGAAGAACAGGTCTGGACACTCGCCTGTCTAACAATATATTTTGCTTGACCTCCTTGTTGTTTGGCTGTAGTTCGTCAAGTTACCGAGAATGTCGTACTTTTTGGCGCTGTTTTCCGGGCGGTCGGACTCAAACTCCGTCCACTTTTTTCCATTGTTAAATTTATAAAGTAAATAAAGATTGCTAGAGCCTTTTCTTAAATTTGTGAGCGAAGAAAGCATTTCATAAATTGATAAAAAATACGTTTTGATAAATTGTTTATTTTAGCGGAAAGGAAGTGGGCGGAGTTTAGTCCGACCGCCGTAACATTAGCGCCAATAAAACACAATATTCTCGGTAACTTGGTGAACTACAGCCAAACAACAAGGGTGTAAAATATCCAGGCGAGTGTCCAGACCTGTTCTTCTACGACCGTGGGCTCGACATTCGTCGCCATATTGAATTATTTAATTTTTCGCTCTTATAAAATTCTTAAAAAAATATCAAATTTATTACTATAATATCAATTCTATTTATCTTACACTACAATAAAAGCACCGCAGTTGAACTTTTAACATATATTTAAGCCGCAATCAGTCGAGCAAATTTATTTTTATATCCTTGATTTGCTCGACTGATACCGTCGATTATTCATTGGCTTACAACATTACAAGCGATAGCGCTATGAATTATTTCCTTATTTACTACGGGCTTGCAGAAGTCAAATGTGTTTCGTGACAGCCACCAGCTAATCACACACGTGATTGTGAAGTATATATTTTTGGCGTTCAACCTGATCTGGAATGTATCTGCGAAATTGACGTGCCTCTAATAATCGCTTAAATATATGTTAAGAGTTCAACTTTGGTGCTTTTACTGTAGCGCAAAGTAAATGGAATTGATATTATAATAGCAAATTTCACATTTTTCTTCTCTGAATTTCATAAGAGTGAAAAATTAAATTATTCAATATGGTGACGGATTCTGAGCCTTAAGGGGGAGAGCTGGATTAAAGACAAGGTAAAAAATGTGAGCTTAATTGAAGAAAACACTTTCAGATAATAATAGGCAAATTTAAATACAATTGTATTATATTCTGCTGTATTTTTATTCAGTCTGTGTAAATTCATCCACAGAATAAAAACAGTTTGATAATAAAAATGTTTTAAATTGTTTTAACCATGTTTTATAATTTGCACTATATGGATAGCCCTCAAATCCTAATTTCAAAAATTTATTATATGCACGAATAGCAGAATAAAAAGGACTTTTTGAAATCGTTTTAATGAATTTCTAGGAAAATGAACTATTTTTTTTTTTTTTTTTAATTCCTGTATTGCAAGCGCGTAAATTAAAATTGTTCTGAAACCTATCTTTGTTATTTAAAGTTAAATTTTTATTTTTTATTTATTTATTAAGTTGCATTCCATAGACCCAAAGCGAGCTGCTGCTCTAGGATGTAGAACTTGTCAATTCAGGTAAATATTACATATAATGACAAATACAATATCTGCATACATGCTGTTAGATACAAAATTTGTCAACAGATCCAACAATGTAATACACACGTATATGACTTACAACCAGGTCAATTACGGTTTGTAAGAATACAAATATAAGTATGTATTACACATTAAATTAAACAAAATACACAATTCACTGATAAGAGCATTTAGTATCTCCACAAAACACGTACTCAAATATATTAAACTAAACAAAATAGACATGTCACTAATATAGATATTCAGCACCTATAAAATAATAATAATAATAATAATAATAATAATAATAATAGTCTAATAATAACAACAAAGCTATGAAGAGTTTAGGAATTCGTCAACGGAGTAGAATGTTTTTGAGATTAAATATTCCTTTAAGGTTGTTTTGAATTTTTTATCTTTGTTCTTACACTACCTTTAAATTTGATGGGAGTTCATTAAAAAGTTTCAGTGAGGTAAAATATGTGCTCTTCTGTTGTTGAGTAGAGCTTATTTGAGACATGTGTAAGTCATCCTTTGTTCTAGTTCCATGATGGTAAATTTCCGAGTTTGGCTTTAAAAAGTCTATGTTTTTATCTAGGAATATTAAGGAAGAAAACATATATTGACTTGGCAATGAGAGAATACTGTGTTTTTTAAATAATTGATTACATGACTCTCTGTATGTGCAATTACTAATAATTCTTACTTTTTTTTTGTAAAATAAACACTTTTCTTGCTTATGTGCAATTTCCCCAAGTTATAATACCATATTTCATTAGTGAGTGAAAGTATGCAAGGTACATCACTTTATATTTTTCCAGCCATACAACGGAGAGCAAAACATGCAATTGTTAATTTATTGTTACGTTTTCATCAATTATTAACCCAAGAAATTTTGAATTATGAGACTGCTGTAGTTCTTTATTTAAGCAGGAAATTTTAATCTCTTCATGTCTTTTGTTTCTGGTTATGAATTTAACAAAGTTAGTTTTTTCTAAGTTTAAAGTTAATTTGTTAGCCTTGAACCAAATACTCAAATTTTGAATGATATTTTCAGAAACTTCTTTTAGCTGGGTCTGTGACACATTTTTACTGTGACACTAGTGTCATCAGCAAAAAGAATGGCAGAAGCTTTTCCATCAAGAATATATGGAAGATCATCGATATAGAGAAGAAATAATAGGGGCCCTTACACTGACCCTGGTGGAATGCCGTGTTTTATACATCCTGTATTTGAAACAAACTTTCTACCCATCCTACTTTCTTTCAGAGTCACAACTTGCTCTCTTGAATTTAAGTACGAGATTAGTAAATTTTGTAACTGATCAACAATGCTATAGAATTTTAGTTGGTTAATCAATATTTTGTGGTTTACACAATCAAATGCTTTCGCTAAGTCACAGAATGTACTGATTACATGATTTTTTATTGTTTATTGTAGTTTGTACATAATGTAAAATACCTTAACTATAGCATAAACGTATTCACATTGTAGTATCAATATATTCAATTTTTAAAATATAGGTTTCCATGACTGCATTGGTTTCAGTCCAGAGCACGGCCGTAGAAGAACAGGTCTGGACACTCGCCTGGAAACTTGACCCCCTTGTTGTTTGGCTGTAGTTCACCAAGTTACCGAGAATATTGTGTTTTATTGGCGCTTCTGTTAGGGCGGTCGAACTCAAACTCCACCCACTTCCGTTCCACTAAGATAAACAATTTATCAAAACGAATTTTTTTTATCAATTTATGAAATACTTCCTTCGCTCACAAATTTAAGAAATGGCTTCAGCAATCTTTTGACGTGTGCTCAACAGCTCACGCGTGCATCGCGACCGTTCGTCAACACACACCAGCATCACGGGCAGTATTCACGACAACGACTCACGGTATTCGGAAGGCACCCTGCATGCGCCCGGTACTGACGGAACCAACTGAGCGCTCAAGTTAATATGGCCACGTGGTTAGCAAGCAAACACAAAAGAAAGTGCAAATATTTAAAGTAAAACAACAAAGTAACACCACTGCAACACACCCCAATGCCAGCTAAACAAAGGACATTGGTCGTTACGACAAGCATTACGCCGTCGCTGATCGCGACGTGCATAAATGCCAGGACGAATGTTGCCTGAAACAGACAGTGCGGGAGTTGCTAGCGCAAAGTAAGTATGGAGAGGCAGTCTACATATTTTTAGTAAATTGAGCACTCTCAACTAGGGCAAACGAATGTATTACGTAAAGTGCTTTAAAATTGTTCAACGACATTGGACCGCTGAGAGCGGACAAGACCGACAACCTAACAACTACAAAGACCGCGCAATGCACCGGCAACTTTTTATACTTAAAATAAGAATAGTGATTAATGTGTTATATCAAAGTGGTCTACGTGTGTTAGAATAATAAACAGTGCCAGCTTGGACTTAGAGAGACAGCTTAACAAGCCAACCGGAGTGGAAGGCACAAGTAAATTAATTTATCTACGTACGTTTATTTATGAAATTTCAGCAAACCCAATTATGTTAACATCTCCAAGGGCTCAAATGTGTCTCATGTAAATTTTAGTGTCTTTTTATGTATACAACTTCAACACAACATACTTAAAGCGGCCACGCGAATAGTTTTAGTGGGCACTCTCAGCTACTAGCGGGAGTGGGCGCCATTGCTCGGTAGTCTTGTCTCGGGCGTGTAGGAGGTCGGCCACGTGTATGCGGCTCCTGGACCATCACCGTATCTTGTCGTATCATGTAGCTGCAATAGTGATTTTTTTCTAGTATTTTCAGGAACTTAGTAACGTAACAGTAATTTAATCGTCCAGGAGTAGAGCCACCTCCATCCCTGCAAGTTCATGAGCCCAGGGGTTTATCTTTTCAACGTAACTACACCATCGCGTAACTAGTGTCCACGTTTACCGTGTTAGCCACCCACTGGCTATAGACTTGGGGACCGCTTAAAGCACGTAAGTGCGATATACAGTGTGCCAATAATAACGCAATAAATCAGTGGTGAAACCTATTCATGCAGGTAAGTTATTTGCCCACTGCCACTTCATGGCCTTCGGGAGCTGGTCCTACCAACCAGCCGCTTTCCAGCCTCACAACAACATACATCTCGATGTGGAGGATACAGAAGGGACTCGCCACACGGGCGATAGACCCACGACCGTCACCAGCAGCAGCCGACACCCTCCAGGGTGTAAGTACGACACTCTCACCCCCTTTGCCCTCACCATCTACACGTCACTTTATTTACTTTATAAATTTAACAATAGAAAAAGTGGGCGGATTTTGAGTCCGACCACCCAGAATACAGCGCCAAAAAATTACACATTTTCGGTAACTTGACGAACTACAGCCAAACAACAAGAGGGTCAAGCAAAATACATTGGCAGATAGGCGAGTGTCCAGACCTATACTTCTACGACCGTGATCCGACTGCCCTAACTGAAACGCCAATAAAACACAATATTCTCGGTAACTTGACGAACTACAGCCAAACAAGGGCGTCAAACAAAATACATTGGTAGGTAGGCGAGTGTCCAGACCACAGGGGTAGCATTAGGTCTGAGTTAAGGCGAGGGGAGTGAAGCCAAGAGGGGGGAGAGGTAGCCACCAAACTTTCCAGCCGCCATACTGCTTTAACCTCAACAGTACACATCAGACTGGTATTTTTTTTGGTAAATGAATGAATTATGCTATTTAATTGATGTTTTAGGTTGAAAACTCTATATTTTAGCCCTGTTTACACACCTCCTAACCAATAGTTCCTTAATTTTTTAATTAATCGGCCATATTGATACCAGCCATTTCAAGCGTTTGTTTGGTTACAATTCCCGGCGACATGCTCCATCTGGACCCTTCTAACATCTTTGGTCCAGCCAGACCTGCTTCTAAGACAGTGCTCAAGAGATTATTCTGATTTATTTATTTGGAATCTTATTGGTCCCCTTGACTATCAAAGACTCATTATCGGAGACAATACGTACATCTTTTGGCACCTTACAAATACATTTTTTTAAACCAGTATTATTCTCATAAGCAATTGCTTTTTTTTTTTTGTTTAAGGGATTAAAATAGTAATGATAAATAATTATTTTGCCTTATCGTCTGTTACTTTTCAAATACACATCAAGGCAAAACAAGCTGAGATTAATTTTGTTATTAATACTCACCAGTGCTAATGACCTCGATGTTAGCGCTGACCAAAATCTCTCACTCATTCACCAGCTCTCATTTTATTAGCTCATCTACCAACTTTAGCGCTACAAGCGGCGGAAATTGTTTTCTTAGAGTTGGGCCTCTGCTCGTGAGGTTCAACGTCTGCCTTTTCTACCGGAGCTCTGTGGTTTTGAGAGCATGGCGTCTGACGTTTGTGAGCAGTTACTCTTGTATTTAGACAAAAAGCCTTCTGTAAACACAGTCGATTTAGCTAGTTATATTAAAGAAGACCACCAGACAGTTGTTGGTGCTGTGAAAAGTCTTCAGTCGTTGGGTGATGTAAGTGATACGTATCCTAACCTAACAATTTTATCATTGCAGTGTACGTGTCAACAAGCCATATTTCATCAGTGTAGGGATATCTTCCCTGTGACGGTTTTTGAAAAGTATTTATATTAATGACGCAGTTACTGGACCATAAGAATGTATGCCTAAAGTGTACTATTATTGAATAACTTGCAGTTGGGCCGCTGCTCGATGGCAAGGAAACGCCTGCCCCACTTTTCCTCAATCCCTTATCGACATCAACCTTTCCTTAAACGCCCTTGTTCCTGACACCTTCGCTACATCCGTTCCCAACTCATTCCAATCATTTACCTTTGTTTCAATCATGGTGTTTTCTTCGTGTCTCCGTCCTCACAACCCTACGTATTTTCCCATGAAAATCCCGCTTGTATCTTGTTTTCTCAGTTTACCATCGTCTTATTTATATATTTTGTATTTTATTGACCAAAAAGCATGACGCCATAGGCAATGTCTTAATACAATTACGTCATACATTACATACAAATACGTTACACAAATCACACAAAGTATATACAGCAATAACCAACACAATGGCTGTTTCCGAATTCATAGGATTAATCCTCGCATCCCTGAATCCTCGAAGCCTTCACAGCAATGCACCCTTCGTGGTAAGGGTGCATTTGTGTATAAACATACCTTCCGAATTCCCAATTCAAACAAATGACTATCGCAAGGGCGTAAGGATGCTTGCCAAGGATGTGTGGAAGGGTGCATCTTGGATCCTCGGTAGAATTCGGACACAAATAAAAAATGGCAGCATATCCTTCATGATGCACTTTTCAAGGATGCGAGGGTGCGAAGGATCCTTCAAGGCACTATTCGGAAACAGCCCACATGTCAGAAACGACCGTCAAGATTTGAATGTGTTATCATGTTAAAAAAAACTCGTTAAGAGAATAGAATTGTGTAGCTATTAACCTGTCATGTAGTTTGAATTTAAAACTTTTAAGACATATCTGTATATTTATATGGCAACATATTAAAAAATTTTGGGCCCAGATATATGTAACTAGCAATTATTCTTACAACTTTTTTTTGCAATAAAAGTGTATCCTTGACATAATAGCTACTACCCCATAACAGTATACCGTACCGAATAATACTATGAAAAAAGGCAAAGTACGCTGTTCTAATAAAACTGTACGGTACATGATTTTTTAAAAATCTTATTAAATATATGACTCTAGAAAGCCTGGTGTTAATATACTGAATATATTCCCAAGATAATTTGCTATTGACAATAATACCTAAAAAATTTTGTTTGATATTATTATTATCTTTACCCGGGAAATCCTTTAGACTAAAAGGCATCTTATTCGTCTTACTTGCACTGAGCATAAACCCATTTGCTCTGAACCATGTATCTGCCTTCAACAGAGTATTTTCTGGCTCTAATTTTAACAAATGAAAGTCATGACTATTGTTAACAAAAGTAGTATCATCTGCATACAGTATTGTAAATGTTTTAATGGACACTGATAAATCAGTACCGGTAACACCAATAAGATATCCCCAAGAATAGATCCCTGAGATACACCACTCATTACGTTAGCCGTACCAGATCTTAGGATGTTTATACAAACAATTTGTTTGCGATCCGAAAGATAAGATTTCAATAGCTTACTTCCTATGTCATAGATACCGTAAAGTTTCAATTTTTGTAATATTACCAAGTGATGAACGCAATCAAAAGCTTTACTGAGATCACAAAAGGTAACCTGGGCAAAATCACCATCGTACGTTTAGCAGTGCATTAGTCGTAAAATAATTCGTGAACCAACTGTACGGACGTGTCGTCCGCTAACAATAATTAAAGTAATAAACATATAGCGTCGTAGATTGTGTTTGTAACATCTGTATATTTGAGATATTTGTTAATAAAAGTCTCTCATTAAGTGATGGAGTGGTAAATTGTTATGTAGACGACAGATAACAAAGATCTATTTCTTATGCAAGATCACAGTGCACGGCGGTCGGCAGCCAATGAACATGTTTGTTTACAATTTGCTTTGTTTATCCTAAAAGTCAACTAAGAGTGAACGGAGACTAATAATTTTATTTACCAAGGAGTCTAATGCATCAATAGTAGACACACCGCTCCTAAAGACAAACTGAGACATACTAATTATGTTGTTCTGCTCTAGATAATTTCTCAACTGTGTATACATAATTAATTCCAAACTCTTAGAGAATATAGGTACCAACGAAATAGGACGGCAACTAGCAGGAGAGTTAATGTGTCCTTTTTTATATATGGGAAGGGTACAACTCTAGAGATCTTAAGCACCTGAGAAAAAATACCTTCTGATAGACATTTGTTGATACACCAGGTGGGTGGATATACAATATAATCAATAACTTTCTTAATGATCAAACTTGATAAATATCGACAGTACTACTAGTCTTGAACTTGCTAACAATATTCGCTACAGCTTGGGGAGTTTTCTCAGTAAAAACAAATTTTCCCAAAATAGGATTTATATAATTCTCTGCCATCAGTTCAACAGCAGTTATATCAGGTTTTAAGAGGTTGTTACATATATCCTCAACTGAATTTATAAAAAAAAGTATTAAACTCATCAGGATGAAAATTAGTGATTTCTCTAATATCATCTTTAGCGACAGAGTTAGTAATATTTCATCATTCCTTAAGTTTATTTTTTGATGAATCAATGCATTTAGCATTATAACATCTCTTCGCTTCATTCACAGAATATTTACATTCATTCCTACCATCTACATAAGATTGTCGCAACTTCTCCGTATTAATACTTTTGTGAATGTTATAATATAGCTGTACTCTAACTTTCTTATCAGCTAATTCAGTAGTATAATTACCATTGATTAGTGTTTTTAGGTTTTGTTACTTCTGTTTTTGTGTCTTGTTTTATTGACGATTCATTTTCTTATAGACAAACAAGAATCAAAATTGGCTATAAACACAGTTAAAAATCTATCAAATGACATATCAGCAGTAACTACTTTCCCATTATGAGGGCTAGTGAATAATTTCGTCCAGTTTAAATTATTAAGTGAATGTTTGAAATTGGATAGTATGTTAGTCTCATTTATCGGTCTGGATAATATCTCAATTTTAGGCTCATTTTTTGAATCGTTAATATTTTCAATTCTTATCTCTAGCCAGATAATATCATGATCTGAATATGGAAATATAGCCACTCCACTAACTAGGTATTTTATCTCAGTGAATATATTATCCAAACAAGCAGTCATTCTGGTTGGTTTGAGATTAGTAAAAATAAAATTATGTTGCCTAAAAAGTTTTTCAATTCTATGGCACCATGTTCGTCTTCTGTTATATCAAAACTAGCGTTTATATCACCCCCTATTAACACCTTGTACTTGCTCCAAACAGGCTTATATAAAAAATCAAACAAGAAATCTAATTTATCTATCAAACACGGGGATCCTCATTGGGAGGTCTATACAACACAACGACAATTAGTTTACAAAATTCAATTACTACACCCGTGAGTTCGAAGTCCATTTCAATATTTAGAAACCCAGTATCGAAAATCCTACAGATATGTAAAAATTTGTTTAAAAAATACAAGGCTGCCTCACCATGTACATGATGATTTCTGCTAGCACCATTAACTAGAGTATAATTATCAAATTTGATGTAGTCAATTTCATTTGGTTTATACCAATGCTCACTAATCCCTATTACGTCAAGTCTATTGTCATTACCAAAATCGTTAATAATGACATGTTTGTTAATCATACCTTGTACATTTATAAAACCTAATTAAATTGTATAGCGAAAGAGGAGACTAGATTATCCTACAACGGCTTATTTAATTTAACTAATAATGTTACATGTGTCACTTTGTCGAAAGTCTTCTCAAATACACATATCAGGCATCTACCTTTCTCTTCCAGCAACTCTTGTTAATTCTCTCACATGAAAACCTCTTTATGAAGCCATGTGGGTTGTCATCATACTTTCTTTCGTCTCCATTACCCTCACAATATAGTCACTTATGAACCTGTCCACCAACTTTTGATGTTAGGCTCACTGGCCTATAATTGGCTGGTTTTGTCATCTCTCCTTCCCATTGATATATATCAATATCACCACTGCCTCCTTCCGCTCCGCTGGCAACTTACTAAGCTCCAGCAACCTGCTAAACAGTACCTGCATGTGTCTAGTTCTCCCATCCGCAACATTGCATTTCCTATCCCATATGGTCCCTCGCCTTCCTATAGTTCAGGCACCTCACTGCTTTCCTCAGTGCACCCCTGCCTATCTTAACTCTGTCAGTGGACAGCCTTGTTTACTTCCGTTCCCATCCACCATTTTTGCATACCTCAAACACTAAGATATTGCTCCTGTAATATCTCTGCTTTTTCCTTATTACTTACGCATCCCTATCCCCTTCCATTCTTAGTGGCTGTATTTCCTGTTCACTTATATACCTATAAAGCTTATCCCAACTTCCTTATCTTAAATTCCTAAATATTTTTTTTTTCCATGTATAAACTTTTACTTTCTGTGTTTGAAGAAGTTTCCCCATCTCATCCCTCATAATTTTGCTTTCCTTTATTTTGTTCTTAGCATGCAGCTGTCTGCATTTGCATTGTTGCCTCGTAACCTCCCTCCCGTCATAAGGCGAATCTCCTCCGTTTCCTACCGGTTTTTTGGCATAAACATTTTAAATGTATATTTTTAGGATTTTTTAAAATATTCCTACAGTCCCTCATAGTCCATGGTTCAAAGATTTCCTCAAGTATACCATTACTGCCTTTTGATCTGCTTTCGTAAATAGCCTAACTTGTCTGTCTAATTTTATGACCATGTATTAGATTTTAATTCAACTCGGCTCGACGTTTGTGTTGGGTATTTTATGTGAGCCTATATATTTTTTTAGGTCTCCATGTTTCCATTACGTGTGGAAAAGAAGTTATCATTGCAAAGTATATACGTATGAAGAAAAACTGTGTTTATAATGCTGCAAACACCCTGTGGCAGAGTTTCCCCTCATTTATCTTCTCTCTCCGTCCTCTCCCCTCACCTTTCTTCTAAACACCTCAACACACTTCGCTGCCATATAACTACGTGTTTGAATCATCATTGTATACCAGTTGAGGTTATATTACTGAATGTGGGGTTGATTTTTTTCTAGTACTAATGAGATGGGGTGAATCTAGTAATTTTATTTAACACTACACAGCAATATAAATCCAATTTGAATCCCATGCAAAAAAAAATTATACATTTGCTTTCTTTGACATCACATCCCACAATTATTTAACTTATTTCAAACATATTTTTGAAATGTGGGTTTAAAAATTCACTCTGCATTTATCTATCACTGACAGTGTCAAATAGTAAACAATACATTTATTTTTCCAATTTATTTATTGCACAGTTATTGTAATGAAAAGCTACTTTTATAAGTGTAAAGTAAACATTTGGGTTGTTTTCTAGAATATGGGCTACATAAAATTTGATACATGTTCGTTCATGTTAAGTGTCAAAACAGTGGAAAGTTAACAGTTGATATTGCAATGGTACATTTTGTTATCTGAAACTGAGACTTCCCTCTCTGTTTCTTCGTAATCTTAGGTTAATTTTAAATACCTGAAAATTCTATGTTGCTAATCGAGAGTAGTGTATTTTTAAGTTACGGAAGGTACTTGAATTGCAGTCAAAATTATGTTTTACAAAATGTGTAGACAGGAATGCACTAGTACTTGCAGGTAATAAAACACGGAACACATGTATGACCACCCGAGGATGCTGTTGTGGTGAGTGAAATGTTATAACTGCGTAAAAATGTCGTCCATCTTTATGTCTACATATTTTCATAACTGGTATCCTAGTGGCCATTACAGCCTTCAACTTCCTCTTTGTTAACATAAAAAATAATTTGTTTTATAATTTCTACTAAATTTATGAAGATTTAGCTACAAAAAAAGTTGTAATTTATTGCATAGAAGCACTATATTTTATTTCATTCTTGAAAGCATGTATACTGCATTTAAATTATTTGCTGGTTGTTATCATATAAAATGTTACATAGCTAGTTTTCTTTGCAGGTCATAACAGTCGAGCCTCAGTCTTCAAAATTATGGGAACTTACGGAGGAAGGCAAGCTCGTTGCGGACAGGGGAAGTTACGAGTTCCACATCTTCAGTGCTGTACCACCAGACAGAGGCATCCCGCAGGATGAACTCATGGTAATTCCTGTAACCATTGCTACTATTGAATATATAGTGTAGTAGAAGTCATGAAGGGAGTGAACCAATTTTCAATTAACATTAGGCACAATTGAGCGATGAATTCTCGTGTTGAGAGTTCCGTGCTGAGGATAGGAAAATCCAGAGGGTTGCAAATAAACGTGGCTTTCGTGAGTTTCGAAAGCGAGTCCGCGCCTAGGATTGACGAGGGAGAGGACGACGCAAAGTATGTTGCGGTGAACCCCCCTTTAGTTCGCCTAATCACCTCCCAAGCTCACTCCCAGCACTAAATACGAATGGGTCGGAAGACCCGTTCAGGAGAGTACATACTTTGACAGCTGGTCTCTTTGCCCTGCTGCTAGATTGTACCATGGTCATCTTTAATATTGTTACTGTCTCACAACCTTCAGACAAGCCACATTTTCCAAAACTTATTACTGCATCCACCAATGTACTGATTTATGCTGATAGTGTGACTTTTCGAACACCACAGTTGTTTATAATTTTTTGCGTCATTTTTAAATTTGAATGAAAATGGCTGCAGACACAAATTCTTGGATGTATCTTGATCTGCTCCCAAAACACAAATTCTTTCAATAGCAAATATTGTTAACGCACTGTGTTGCCTCATAAATTGTTAAGTGTGTTGCTACAAGAGGCTGAAATATGTGTTTTCGCTTGTTTATTTATTTTAAACTGCATTCATTAAGTCATCCGTTGATTGTCCAATTCTTGTTCATCAGATACATTGAATTTTCTGGCCTGTGGAACCGATGGATACATCAGTGCAACCAAAATTTGCAATAATTAAGTTTCCGAACATCCCATGCACACCATTTGATACAGCGGTGGGTTTTAGGAAGGGCTGAATAGTGCAGACCGAGTTGCTGGGAATTAGCATGTTAGTAGATCACTATATCCAGACAACTACCAGGTCTTAACATTAGGTAAAACTACCTTGGCACATTTTCAAACTACCGCCACTCCCTGGTTCGCCTTCTGGCCACTAGGTGTACTAGTAATGTACCACGGTTAACCATCGCCACCTGAGGAAGGTGGCTTGGCCAGAAAATGTAGCAACTGCGTGTAATGTTTCATCCTGTGCATACCAGCTGAGAATGTAAGAGTGTACAATCACAACTAGTACATCCGGAAAAGGAATGCTGCCATTGGTTTCTTTTTCGTAGGTGAACTTAATAGATTGCCTCAGTGAGTTTAGGAAGCTCACAAATTCCTCAATGGTTTCAGGTCCATGTTGCCAGACAGTGGCGTCATTTCGGTTTTTCCTTGGGGGGGAGGGGCAAGATTTTTTTCCCGGCGACAGTGACCTTGTTTCATCTTTTTTATTAATTAAGCATGTATAAATTAGAAACTTTAAAAAATTTCAGTTTTATGTGCATAAGTTAGCATTATTTAAATAACATAATACAAATAAAAAGTTTATACTAAACATTCTAACTCCGGGAGGGGGGGGGAGAGCATTTGCCCCCTCCTGCCCGCCTAAATGATGCCCCTGTTGTCAGATAGTAAGAGTGTCTACATAACGAAGCCAGATTTTGGGATGGCTATTGCTTTTGCGAAGTGCTTCCTGCTCAAAGTTTTCAAGGAATTTATTCACCACAATTGGTGACAGTGAAGAATCCATAGAGTTCACTGGGGTGTCAGTGTTTTGGCTATGGATATAAAATTATTACAGTCTTTGACAAAAGTTGATGTCTAGCCTGTGAGGGGATCAACAATTTTTAGGAGATATTTTTAATAGTTTTTGGCTTGGATCATTGCAACAGCTGATGATCGGGTGCAGAGGCATGTCAGGTTTGTGGATTTTGGGAAGACCATACATGTGGGGTGTTTTTATTTTGTGGGTCATACATTTTTCTGTTTTGTTCCTTTGCCAAAGCAGACCTCAAACCTGGGTTATCTGCTTCGTGGTGTCTTGGTTTTTTTATTTTATTTATCTGTTTGTCCTTGTTTTTATTTGACCCAATTCCATTTATGGAATTTTATGTTGTGTATTTATCCTGTTGACTAAAGCATACTCTGCTTATTTATGTTTTTCTATTATCTTTAGTTTTCTTTGAAAGCCATGTTATCGCAATGGAGTATGTCCAAGAATATAAATCCAGTCATGCACTTCTACTGCACAGTGCACAGTTCTTTCAAAGATCATAATTATACTTGTCGCGTGGCTACGCCACTTCACTGCAAATAGCGTGTAGAGATAATTGGCTCTTATAACACGCTAACAATATAGTGCTTGATGAAGGTGATGTGTTGCAGAAAATGGTTGATAACTTCAAGGTGGGCTTCAGCAAGGCCATGTCGTCGGGCTGGGTGAAGGTAGACAAGACGAGTGGCTCGCCGGTCGTGTACCGCAAGGTGAACACTGTGTTGGACACAGTGTGTCAAGACCTGCGCCACATGCGAGATGGGTTTGAGAGTCAAGTCGCTGAGAACTTCAAGCAGGAGTACAAGAAGAGGAAGCTGCTTCAGCAAGTGTGAGTTGCCCGAGTCTGCAATGAGTAGATGTTCATGTTGTTAGTCTGTGAAGAAAGTACGTTCTAGCGTGTGGAATAGTTTTGAAGAAATTAAAAAAAAAAAGTACTATCCTAAATAGTATATTCATTGGAAAGTTTTCAAGTTTGAAGTTTAGTACAACCTTAGTTAGAAATGTTCCTTTAATCCAGTTCATACGTTTTAGATACAGTTGTCTATTAGTGGCTTTTTTAAATATTTGGAAGTGTCATAATAGTATTTATACGAGTGCATTATGAAACCTACATTACGCCAATATGTGGATTGTTTTGCCTTTGTTGGTAAACTTATTTGAGACAAGTTGAATAATTTCACAAAAAAAAGCTTTACTGCAGTAATGTTTACGGTGTAACTTTTCCTTGGTTAATTTCTATAACTACGTACTTTCTCTTAGTTCCAAATAAAATTACTCCGTTGTAACTAAGATTCCTATTTACAAGGTAAATTTTTCTTGAGTGCATTTAGAAATGTTATAATAAACTTCGACAATACGTCTACTGTTAAGAATTATTTTGTTTGGATTGCTAGATAATGTGTTCTAGAGTTAAGCATGTTCACCAGTAATGTAGACAGTCTCTTAAAATGTGCGTAACACTAAGAAAGATGTTGGTGCAGTATGTCACAATTTCATTTTCTGAAATTACAATAAATCTTCATGACAGTGAGCTTTTTTCATTTAACTAAAATGCAGTACACGTGTGTGTGTTTTAAATTTTTTTATTTCTTTTTCTTAGTTCTGCAAAGCTTCAACTTTTATTTTGCTACACACACATTTTTACACACGATTTACTGTACTAGTGTTCAGTGAAATCCTCTTGACTCAGTTGTGCGAGGATGTGTTACAGGGTAAAGAAGAGCTACCTGATAGGCAAGGGTGCCAACTTCAGCACGTCTGTGACCAAGCCTGAAACTGATCTGACTCCAGAGATGATAGCGTCGGGCTCGTGGCGACAGAAGGTCTTTAAGCCATACAACTTGGATGCTATGGGTGTTCCGCCAGATAGTGGGCATCTTCATCCGCTGTTGAAGGTTCGGGCGGAGTTCCGACAGATTTTCCTTGAAATGGGGTGAGTTTGATTGGATCGTCTTAGCTCTACTTTTTAAGCAGATGTGCTATAGGCAAGCGTAGTGCACTGTATTTGCTCAACGTAATGGCCGCATGTATCTGGGCAATTTTTTGCTCCAAAAATTATGAGAAGTTTCAGAAAAATTTGTCAAGAATTTTTTATTTGGTGTTAAAAATTATAGTGCATTTGTTATAAATCCACACAATAATAGTTCATGATATTGTCTAAAACATTTAAATATGGCAATGAGTAAAAGTAACTACAAAATAACCCTAGGTGTGATGAAAGTATTAACCAAAATGTAAATAAATACTGTAACCGGAATGTACTATCTAAATGACATAGGTACAGTAATTATAAAGTTGTGTTTATACAGCAGAATAACCACAGGGTTTGTTATTTCAACAACATAGTTCCATCGTGCTGGCATGTCACACTGCCTGCCGAATAAAATGCTGTCTTGACTTCAGCGTTGTGGTATGATAGGTAGAAGAAAATAATAGTGCTGTACCATACTTCATTACTGTGTGGCGCTGTCATGTCTCGGAGCGCACAGTCTATATATACTCTTGCAACTCACTGACTTCCAATTCTGAGATACGCTTCAAGAGCACTCTAGTAGTTGTTAACGTGGTCTTTGAACACGCACTTGCTACATTCAGAAAAAAGTTAATCGTGCCATGTTCTAGTATTTTTCTGTCGCTGGAAAGTCAGGTGAGGCCGTCACGCAGGTTTGTTGAAGTTCCTTAGAAAGCCTTTCAGATACAGGGCGCGACCATTACACGAAGGGGCCGTTATGTGAATGAACAAGATATGTTTTCTGTTTCACATAATATGTACTGTAATTCTTATAATTTTTTGGCAGTTCTGAAAGATATTATGACGTGAGCAACATTTTTTGTATGCAAATGTTTTTTAATATGCGTACTGAATATTTTTACTGCCTGTTAGCACATTTTATGTAGAAATTATTTGTTACACAGGGAAACACTTCTGTTCCTATAGACACACAACTGGTAAAAGTTAGTTTTTATGTTAAGGAAATGAAACCTTCTAAACGTTAAATCTTGTGTTTTTACCATTTTTGATAATGGTGTTTGTTAACAGGTGTTTGTGATATACATAAACAATCCTTAAAAAAATTAAACATTTTGATTCTATAACATGACAGAAATTGATATCTTGTTACCATTAGCAGCAAAAGTACCGTACTTTCAACCAGCTGACTTGGCTCTAGAATGTCGGACACATTACAGGAAAAAAAGGGTTTATGCAAGCATAGTTAATACAAATCCCAATAACACAAAATGAGTTTCGTTTAGAGTTGGGATTAAATGAGAAATTAAATGTTAGAGTTTCATACTAAGTACAAAGTTTGACACTGTTTCTTAATAACAAGCCAGTTGGTTGAAAAAAAAAGTCATACTTTGGGGGGTGAACTGCCTAAAAATTTTTTACAGAATTTTTAATAATTGTTACAAATATTTAGATTTGTCTTAAAAGGTTACCCTGTATTGAACATGTTACGAAGAGAAGGTAGGTAAAGACACCTTGGCTACTAATTACGATAACATTTAGATGAACACGGTAGTTGCAGAATTTTACTTGCCGTAAGTGAACTCGCAACACGGGTAACATTTTACAGTGCGATTGCGTGGTCGTGGCGTTTTCACTAGCCACGCCAGCTATGTGGGGTGGTGAGTGACGGTATGCTGTGGTTGGTAGATGGTGAGCAGTAAACTCTCATAGTCACTCTCGTTCACCTCATTCTACCCCATACTTACATATCGTCATTCCAATGGTAAAGTTGCGAATCTGAATTTTTTGATATACTGGCATTTTCATGTAAATTGCATTGTTGTTAATCAAAGCACACCACAGTAAAGTTACGAAAGTGTATCTCAACAACAGTCACTAGAATCGGCAATAGCAATTTTACGAAAGTGTGATATAAAGCATCTTCAGCCATGGTAAATTTGC
>PNEQ01003778.1:51314-70408 GCA_003012365.1 Medauroidea extradentata
CACGGTGACTTGGCGATCTCGATGCACTGTACACCACTTAAATTCAGTAAGCTGGGCCATTCGCCGCCGGGCTACATTTTCCTCTTTACACTTTTCACAGACCATTGCTCACAAGCCACCCCGCGATCCCATTAGGCCTATGCTGACGCCGGAAATCTAATATAAATACCCTTAAGTTATAAGTCTTGAAATTTATGTTCATACCAGAAATGAACTACAATAGCGCATAATAAACCAATGGGAAGAAAAATAAATGGGTGGGTGTAGGCCAAGTACCTCACAGCACGCACCTGGTGTCACTTACCAAAGCACAATACCCAGGTAGGTCTTGCGCTGTTGATCTTACTGTTCCGTAAAAAATTCAGACAGACAATCATTCTTGCCCGGACACTGCACATACCCCGATGCGCAATTAAAAATAGCTCTGTATACCTTCTTACACTGCTATCCATCCACACGCGTGATGTCACTCACCAAAGCACAATAACCGGGTAGGTCTTGTCCTGCATGTAGACCTGACGGAATAATTTTGTATCACCAGATTTTGTCCGTTAAATACGAAGTCCGCTGAATGGAGGTCCGATAAAACGAGGTTTTACCACTGATCATGAAATGTGTTACCACCAAATATACGTATTGATTATGCACAAAATTAGGTTGCCAAACAAAACAAACTTAACCTGCAAGGTATAATAGTAGGTAAGTTATTTAAATTTGTTATTTTTCCACAGAGTTCATACGTCAATATTTCAGCCAAAAATATTGACTTACTTTAATGTAAATATGGTCAGTGATGAAAAATTGAAGTTTAAGAATTTTTTTACCATGATAAATTTCCTCGAGTAATAGTCGCACTTACGATTTTTTGCATTAATTTTGGCAAAAGATATGCAACGGTTAAGGGGTTGAATACTGTGTATGTGCGTGCGTGTGTGTGTGTGTGTATATATAGAGAGAGAGAGAGAGATAGAGAGTTATAGGATTTGGACTAGGACCAAATAAATAAGAAACATAGTAATGAAGTTTTTAGTAGAAAGCGCTGTTGTGATCCATGTGTCTGTACGTGTACATTGTAGTTTAGTAAACATGTAAAATGTGCAGCTACTTGGAAACCAAGAACCAGTTAACTTGAGAGTCTAGGTTGGTAGTGAGATTACACTGTGAGAATAAACCCAGACCAACAGTTTATTTAGTAGAAATTGCTTGTCACTTGGAGGATCAGGGTTCCTCCATCTGTGAGCCCCTCTCTTCGTTAACAGCAGTCATTCTTCGTGAAGGTTTCCCAAATTTACAAAAAAAAATTTCCCTTTTACATGTTTTAATTAATGGAGGAATAAATTTTTCCTGTACAGCTAAATTAAAGTACGTTGATTTAGAGTAAACATTTTTGGGTCCCGAGACATTTTGTTAAATCTGGGTTCTGCTGTATAGAATTTACCGTATTGTTTGTGGGGCTCATAAAACTAGGAAGTATGAAGCCATTGTGAAATATGTCATCTTTGATAAGACGTTCTTCAACAGTGCTCACTATACAGTGGCCAGCCAACATGTATGTTTACTCCACATGACTGTATTTTCTGATGTCACTTACTAGATCCCCCGCAGAGCACGAAGCTGCCGGAGGAGTATGTGGAGCGCGTACGGAAGGTCCACAGTGTGGGCGGTTATGGCTCGAAGGGGTACGGCTACGACTGGAAGCTGGCAGAGGCTCAGAAGAACCTGCTAAGAACGCACACGACGGCCGTCAGCGCGCGGATGCTCTACCAGCTCGCCCAGCAACCACAGGTGTGTGGAAAACACAACCACTGATTGGCTGCCATGTTTAGTGATATGGAGCTGAAGGCGATAAGAGCAACACATTCTACAAGTGTCGCGTCGTTGCAATGCTCTAAGTAATGAATCAGTGTACAGACTTAATGTAGGTTATGTGCTTTAATGTGACATTAAACTGTAAATATACATTTTTATTGAGCGAGACAACCGAGCACAGTACAGTGCTTTCCTCTATCATAGTGTTTTGTATCCAGTTATTTAGATTTTAAGAGAGCCGTTTGATAACACCGTGTGAAGTACTTGGCTGTACCAGTCCCCAAATTCTTTTTGTTAAATATTAATGAGTAAATTTTGAAAGCAGTCTGGCTATTTTATGTCATATTATATGCTGATTGACCGACAGAAAGCTGGCAGGGTGTTAGGGCAGAATCAAGGCAGAGTGAGAGTCTGTATTTAGCTTCCCCCCACAGTGGAACGACGTCCATTTGGCAAGGCCTCGCTTACCCAGCAGTGTGGAAGTTGTGTTTTTTTTTAATCAGCATCAAAAGTGTCATGCTGCTTCAAATTTTAATTTATATAGCTAAGTTTTAGTGAAATGCTACAGTGGACTGTAGCCCTGCCAGGTTGCAAAAGCTCATTAGGGAGGACTCGAGTATTGGTTTAAAGTACACAAGGGTTAATTTTAGTAAGGCATCAGTGGTGAGCTGAAATTAATAATTTCCTCTGTATTAAATTTTGCTGTTGAGAATTGTTAATAGTAATGAAAAAACTGTGCGATTGGTTTTCAGTTCCGGCCAATGAAGTATTTCAGCATCGACAGAGTATTTCGTAATGAGACACTAGATGCTACTCACTTGGCTGAATTCCATCAAGTGGAAGGATTGGTTGTTGATTACAAGCTCACTCTTGGAGATTTGATTGGTTAGTATCGTGCATTGTGGGAGGGCCAGTACATGGGGCAACCTGTGTTTCATTTAATTGGTTCGTCTCTTGTTAAGTGGGTCTGTCCCTTCATAAATATTTGGTCCTAACTTTTGTGAAGTATTTTCGAATTATTGTATTTACTTTTGTTGTTGGTAGATTATAGAAACTAGAAACATTGCCTACCTCTGTGCAAAACATTTAGAAATGAAAGCTTTTTTTGCTGATAACTTTCATAGAGGCTGGATTATTATTTCCAGAGAAGGGGCAGTTCTTACAGAAAAAAATTGGCATAAGTTTTAGGGGTACATTCATAGCAACAAATGTAACATATTATCGTTGAGGCAAAATAAAATGTTTACCGTAAGTTGTAAATGCTTATTTATTATAAGCTGAATAAAGTGACTGACATGCCACTAGTATAAGAAAGGAGTTGATAACCCTGCTGCCTGTAAAGTGGAGTGTGTTTACCCCCTTTTCAATTTTGTACTCGGCCCTCTATCCCTTGACACTCTCAGCAGTGGTAGAGAACTACAATATAGTCTGTCTCGTGAAAGAATTACATTTTTTTGACAGTTATGTTATCATCCTTTTTACAGCTCAGTGGAAAAAGCAATGTGTTATTCCATCACTGATTATTTCTGAACAAACAAATAAAACTGACTGTGAAACTGTGCAGTATATCAAAATGGATATTTTCCTGTAGCACTGTGCACACATGGTAATCTTCAGAACTGTCAAAAACTAATAACTACTACCCAAGATAGACTTTTATATGTATAGACCCCTGAAAATGGTGAATAAAAATGGCCAATTTTTTACATTTATTAATTTTAAAGCAGTTTAAAATTTCGGTGTTAGAAACTTTAAATCAGTGTAAAAATACATTAAAAGCAGTGAAAAAAATTTTTAAGAGGGGGTATATAAATTTTTGAATAACACTATCACGAGATTATATTTGACGGAATAGTTTTAATTTAGCCTCATTAAAATTTTTTAATGTTTACAATGTATGTCTGGTACTTAAGGCCTTGGGCCCGAATTTCTCGGCTTACGAGAGAATTTATTTTTTGAAATTAATACGAGAGTTGATGTTGTAAAATTTCTTCGTAACTTTTTTTGCAAATTGGTTTTACTATGCAATGTAATTTTTCGAGACAAACTGTATGGTGAGTAGAGCTAATTTATCAATTAAAAGGAAATTTCACTAATTAACTACAGTAATTAGCAATTATTTTGCAGTCTTCTGACTACAAAATTAAGAGTATGCAGTTTAATTCAATCTTAACAAAGTTACAAAGCGATTTTGCGATATTGGCTCCCATTTTTGTTTTAAAAAATTATTGTCGTTAAAAGCAAAGAAACTCGGGCCCATGCCCTTTACTCAAATGTGCAAATTAAAATTATTTATTTATTTTGTTACCAGACTGATGTATGTAAATATCCTCCTGTTTGTTGAAACTATTTTGCCTGAGTTTTTCTTAAGTTTTGGAATTTTAAAAATTTCCTTCAGTTTATTCAGCCTTTTTCAGTACAGTACATGTATTAATTAATATTTCTCAATGAAGATAATTTTTCTAGAGTACCTACCCAAACAGACAAACTGTTTGGTATTTATTCACTGATGGAATAGCTGTTAATTGTTTCACAACGTTTTAGCCATTTTAATTTGTGTTCCTTTTCCTTGTGACGTAGAGCAACTTCGCGATATTACTGTTTACTGAAGGATCTGTACGGTAATGTTTTTCGTTTATTTTTGTTAACGAAAATAAAAATTATAAGTGCAACATCCCCAAAAATGCTGAAACAAAACATTAATGATGTAAACAAACGCACATTAAGTCATAGATATATGGATTGCAACTGTGAAGATTTCGAACTTTTACGACTACTGTCGTTCGGCCCCATCTCGTCGTCATATTGAGATTGCGGTACAGCATGATCATGGCCATGCGCGAGTTGATATGCTTTAACTGCAAAATACGTTGAGGAATGAATATATCTCCACGAATGTATATATATATATATATATATATATATATATATATATATATATTCATCATCCATAAAATGTTAATATGTATTGGACTTTTTACATTGCGAAAGTGACGAATGAAAGTTGTGTTTTTCAGTCTATCCGTTATTCAAACCCGTTCAATATTAGTGAAAAAGGCGCAAATATATTAAAACGGCACGCATCGACTAATATAATTTATAGTGAAGCAACAATTAAATCCAGAAATATCTAAAGGAAAATATGTACATGCGTTTCATTGATAGTGCTTCTATTGATTTGCGGCAAAACATCAGCCAGGGCATATGAATTCGCATGAAGCATCGCTTGTAGCGAAATTTTGCTGAAATTCGTGGAAAACTTAAAATTATGCCAAGTTATTTCGCAAGTCCCCATTTTTAGGAGTCCTTATAAGTCACATTGGACAGTCAACTGAGTGAGCTTTTGCATAAACAAAATGAGGAGAAGCAAAAACAGTTTAGTACTTAAAAAAAATAAATGGTAACATAACTGTAAAGAAATATAATTCTTTCATGAGACAGGCTATGTAGCTTCATGTTTCTGCAATGTGGGAGTGTGCATTCACGTCTGATCCTGTACGCAGGGCTGCTGTACGAGTTCTTCGGCAGGCTGGGCATCAAACAGCTGAACTTCAAGCCTGCTTACAACCCATACACGGAGCCCAGCATGGAGGTGTTCAGCTACCACCCCGGCCTCGCCAAGTGGATCGAGGTGGGCAACTCTGGCATGTTCCGGCCGGAGATGTTGCGCCCCATGGGGCTGCCGGAGGGCGTCACTGCTATTGCCTGGGGCCTGTCTCTTGAAAGGTGAGGCTTTGTTGTTGCATTTAACTGGCTTATGCTCTCGCCCGCTTGCCTCTGTATTTCATGTCTGTGAGTGGAAAAATTCTCGCCATCGTAGATTACATTGAACCTCTTTAATGCAAACCACAAGCAGTGTACTTTTTTGCTGTTTGTATTACATTAGAACCCTGTTATAACATATCTGGATGTAACATTTTCCTGCATATAACACCAATTTTTTTTTTCCCATAATTTTTTCATAAAATATAATGCTTTCATTTCCTGCTTATAACAACACTGGTATTTTCATTTCCTGCATATAACATAATTTTCGTCTCGGGCATTAACCACAATTCTGGTAAAATTTTTACTAACTGTATTATTTTAAATAAAATAACTAAGCTGTACACCTAAAAACAACTGTAAAAAACAAATTAATGTCTGGGAAAGTGTCATAAGTGTACATTACAGTGTTATTAAAGACTATGATCATGAACCTACAGAAGTGAAATTGGAAAGTCTCCATTATACACACAATGTGTTATAATCATGTTTCTGATGGCACAGTAACTATAACCTCATTTAATCTCATTATAGTTTTATTTACTGTACATAAACTATCAAATTTTATGTTACTTTTGTGTAATACCCAATTATTGGTGTAAAAATACTGGTTCCTGCTTATATGTAACATTTTCCTGCGTATAACACTTTTTTTCACAGGTCCCTTGAGAAACGTTATAACAGGGTTCTACTAACAGGTGTTTATAAAGTTAAAATGTCTGTGAAATGTTTTTTTTTTTAACTCTTATCTCTTACAGCACATATATTGTCTTCATTAGTAATTTATTTTTACAAGTGGACATGGTGTTACACTATTTTTTACATAAGATAATTTTTATTGAACTTGAAAATTAACATTAATTTTCTGCAAAGAGAAAGAATAATATCTTTGTACTGAACAGGTTACAAACAATGTTTTGCTAAAATGAAAATTTTGTAATAACGTGTAAAATCCAAATTATATTTTAACCTGATTCCTTCTCTGACTCTTTGGCAGTTGACACACAATCTCTAATCCTTCTCTTACACTTAAATGACAGAAATAATATTTATTACAACAAAAATTAATTCAGTAAATTCTAGTAGGCTACAGAGAAAATACAGTAGAACACAGATTTAAGGTGCCTCCCTAGATAGGCTGCATTTGTGTGTGTGAGGCAGGAGCGATAAGGTTGCTGTTGTATGTAATGTATTATCGCCTCTCCGCGCAAGCCACTCTGCGTGTAGTGCTTTACTATTATCCTTTTCACTATGGGACTTGAAGCATTGATCACGTTATATTATTTATGGAGTGAATAGTTCAAAGTCTAGTGCTTGTTTCTATAGTTGTGTTTTTCAAATCTGGTTGCTATTTTTCCAGATATGGAAGGAAAATCTGGATAAGCCATTTTTGGCCATTTGAGGAGCCCGAAAATGAGGTGTCTAATAAATGTGCAAAATTTTTAAAACTAGTACAGTCGATTCCCGATTATCTGAGGTAAAGACTGAATAAGAGTTCCCAAATAATCGAAAACCTGCTTATTCCAATTATTGAAAAAAGTAATAAAAATAATGAACCAAAATATTAATACACATATTACTTAAATACAGACAGGTAAGCATTAAGTGTATGCAGAAGTATTTATTTTAAGCAATGCTTTATACCGAAAAGCCAGTTTGATACTGGTGAAACGTCACGACCATGCTTCCGTGGAAAAGTGTGGGTCGTCCCTTCGTGTGTGTGTACCTGTTTACAAGTATCAACTGTAAGTACTTGTACCTCTGTCTTGTATTACCTTGTTAGCATAGTGGTCTGTTTCCTGCCATTTTTATATATTTTAACTCAATGTTTCGTTAATCAGACTTATATTTTTTCACAAATCCCCCCCCAAATAGTAAAATCCTCTTAACATGTTTCATCAGGATTTAAGGTAATTCTAAAAAAATCGGTTAGTTCACAACTATTAACGTAACATATTTACCATCAATACATAGGTAGGACACAGCCGTGAAAGAAAAGAATTCAAGGAAAAAATGTCAAAACATTTTTAGTGAAACACTTGTCTGGCGCACGTCTTGTGAGTTAGGCTGCCCGGGTGCACAAGACCATCAGCACGTGAGAAATGATGACGAACACTGCCGAGCTGTCTTCCTTTTCTCTCTCTCTTTGGCTCCTCCAAAAAATGAAGGAAATTTCCATGGAAAATGTTTAAAAGAATGTGCGATGAAAACTTAATTTAAAGTTGTGAAGCAACAATAAAATAATTGTTAAATATGTGTGGCGATGGCCATTATAGCTTTTAGGCCACTGCACTTTTGCAACAAACTGGTTATTACGTGCTAACAATACTTTGTACTAGAGCAATTTTTTTAGCGTTGGTGAACATGTTATTTATGTTTGTTGTTGTAAATTCATTGAAAAAAGTATGCATAAATAATGTAATTACGTACATTTTTTATAAATACGCTTGTTTTATCACGAGATGGGACAGAAAGCAGTCACGCTTGACACCACTGCATTCTATCCATAGCATGCTGCACTGCAGCACATTCTAATGAAGACGCAAAGCACTACCGTATTTTATCACGTATAAGTCACATTTTATATAAAATGTTGTCTAAGAAACATGGGGTGTGACCCATAAGTAAATAAAAATGCTTAAGGTCAAAGGAAACTATTGTTACAACATTTTTTAAGTATATTTATTTAAATTACTTATAAAACTGTATATATCTAACAGAATTCCTACTGTATTTGCAGAAGTAAAGGACGAGCTCGCATATAAGACGAGTCATGGTTTTTAAGGTACAAATTATTGTGGGGGAAAAAAGTATTACATTTGAAATTCCTGGCCAAAAAATATTTTTTTCCTTTACCAGAAACAAATATTAATTGGTAATTGGAAATATTTTTAATGCATTTTTTACCGGGTACTACTATTTTATGCGGGAGATGACAAGCTAAATTGAAAACTACTGGCGTAATTTAACTGTCACACAAACACATCCTATGCCAGAGTCAGACGTACTGTAATTTACAAAAATAGGTCTGTGTCAATGTTGTAAAAATTTAATTAATCCCAAAATGGCTATGGTGGTTCCAATTTTAAAAGTCAGTTGTGTGTTGTGAAACCTCTGTAATATAAACCTTTCGCAAGTAAAGAAGAAAATGTTAGGGAATGATTTAGTGCATAAAAATTAATTGTAATTTCTTTATTATTTGCTTGAATATAAGATTAAATTTAAAACATTAAAAATATATATACTGGCAAGATAAAAGTTCACTATGCAACTACATACAGTCAACTCCCAATTTAATGACCCTTCGTGGTTCCCAAGAATGGGGTCGTTATTTCGGAGAGGTCGTTATTAGAATTTTTACAAAATTTCGGCGATCCCCGACCTCTAAAATGTCGACATTACCGTTTTTTATTATTGAATCGGCATTCACTCGTCTTCGGCGCAAAAAGTTACGAATCGCCAACCAGTCGGGAGACAAGAAGGTACATTTGGGCCGGCCGGCTGGCCATCGCGTCGAGCGGGAGGAAGGGGCAGCTACTTATATTTTTAGAACAATTATACACATTTATTTTGAAAAGCAAAAGTGTTATTTTTAAAAGTATGCCAATGAAGTGGATCTACGACCTATGTTTAGTTCAATATCATAAACGTTGCCAATAACATAACTTCTTGCACCTGCAACGTCAATTTTGGGATGTTATTTTCAAGAATACCGCAACAAAGTTTATTGAAATAGTAATATTTTTCAGTAGAGTGAAATATTTTAAACAAATATATACACTGGAAGCGGATATATGACCTTTCTTTGACATAAAATTAAGCAAAAACGTCGCCGGCAATACAGATTGTTGCGTCTGCAACGACCATTTTTGGAAGTTATTTGCAAGAATACCGCAACAAAGTTTATTGAAATATTATTATTTTTCGGTAGATTGAAGTATTTTGAATAAATAGATACACTGGAAGCAGATATATAACCTTTCTTTGGCTCACAATTAAGGGAAAACGTCGCAGGCAATATAAATTCATGCGCCCACAATGACCGGTTTTGGAAGTTATTTGCAAGGAAGTGCAATAAAATTTATTTAAATAGTAATGTTTTTCAATAGAATGACGTATTTTGAATAAATAGAGACACTGGAAGCTGATATGACATTTTTTTGGCTCAAAATTATTAAACAAAAATGTCGCCGACAATATAGATTCTTACGCTCGCTACAACTGTTTCTGGAAGTTATTTGCAAGAAAGCCGCAATAAAGTTTATAGTTAATAGTTAATAGCAATATTTTATCAATAGAATGACATTTTGAATAAATGATACTCTGGACGTGAATATACGACCTTTCTGTTGCTCAACATCAAGCATGAATTCATGATAAGGAAACATAAATTTGC
Organism: Medauroidea extradentata; assembly: GCA_003012365.1. Classification (NCBI taxonomy): domain Eukaryota; kingdom Metazoa; phylum Arthropoda; class Insecta; order Phasmatodea; family Phasmatidae; genus Medauroidea; species Medauroidea extradentata. The sequence goes on from PNEQ01003778.1 coordinate 61,285, forward strand.
GGCGTCCCCTCTTCCAGAGCGCAGCACTGCATACGACAAAATAGAGGACAAAGACTGCATCAACAAAGCTACTTGGCTATTTGATTGCTTGTGTTTGTATTTTAAAATTTTTGTTTTTGTGCTAACCAGGTTAAATAAAAGTATGATTCAGCCACCAAAAGAAATGTATGGAAGTATTGAAGGTGTAGAGAATTTTTGCTGCCTGTTTATCAAAGTTTTGGCAGTTAAAAATATTAAATGTTGCGGGATTGTGTTTTTGGATGCAAGTGTCATGTTTGGGAATCATGTGTTTTATTTGTCTGCCTTTTCCCCTGACGTTATAAATAGCATACATAGCTCATTACTGAATCTACTACATAAATATATGTTGACAATCACTACTAAAGCTATAATTAAACATGTGAAACAGCAAAATAAGGGACATCTGCAAAATTAACAAATTTCAGCTAATACCTACCTTTATTCAAAGTACAGTAAAATTAAATCAGATTAAAATTTTGACAATAGATAGCGTTATTACTATTGAATATTTAAAACGCATATAATAAAAATGCAACTAATTTTTGCTTCGTGATACTAGAGTCATTTCGTACATCTATAAAAATTATTAACTATTTATTTTTCTTAAAAAGTACTTACTGATACTTATATTAAATTCAAATAAATTTATTAAAAATATCTGTAATGGGAGTTCCAAATTGGATACAATAATGTGTTACGACTTGTTTTTAAATATTTGTTGCATTAGATGTTTTTGTTAGTAACAGTCTACATACGATGCACACAACAAATTTTGTAGCGAAGAATTATTAGAATTACAGTAAAACTCTGTTAAAAAGTTCCCACTTAAAAAGTTTTCACCTCTAATAAGTTTGAATTATTTTTACCACTTCCACTACTACAATAGTAAATTTACCCTTATAAGAAGTTTTTCACTGTTAATAAGTTTGAAAGATTCAGTCCCTTCAGAAACTTCTTAACAGAGTTTTACTGTATTAGTTTTTAATTATTTATGTTAATGTGGTTTAATTTTTACATTTTGTTCTATTTAAAACATACATACACACACACAGATATATATATACGTATATATCTTTATACTTGAAGTTACCGAGCACGAAGCAATTTTAACTTTCGCCTGGAAAATAATACTTTCAAAACTTTTATCCTTAACTAACACAACAACAAGGCAAGATCAGACTATTTTAAAAATTTGCAAATTCAGAACATTTCAAGTTACTGGTTTTCTACACTGTAAAAAACTAAAATACATATATCTGAACTTTTACATTGCCATCAACGACAAAACATTTGTTGATGCTGTCTTGACTAGTTCATAAACTCGCCACCAAATGTCAGCCACTTTGCACGACAGCGCGATATTCGGCAGCAATGTAGGCATTTCGAAAATATTTACATGATACTATCACAATTTTGCTGATTGAAATAGTAAAAATATTTCGATAGGATGAATATATGTTGTGGTTGACATCTAAAACTTTTCTTCGACATATTAGGCACAAACTTTGCCGGCAACGGTAATTCAAGTTGGCACAACATACGTTTTGATAAAGCTGTTTGCCTTCTGGGACCTTGTCTTGGCAGCGAGCGACCACACACACACATGTTCGCAAGAACCTATCTGGAAACTGGTTAGTTCAAAAACAACATACACGACATGTCTAACCTATGTCACTTGTGCCACTGTTGACCAGTACCTAGTCACAGCTCCTGACGCTCACTCGCTCAGCAGATGGGACGTGATAACACAACTCGCCAAGATCTTGACTACTCCCATTGTTTTGCAGTTCTTCTAGTTCTGCCGGCCGTGTGAAAATAATCTGCTAGTATAATGATTCTACTCTCTGCATGAGTTATTTACACACTTCACCAATGTGCATAGAGGCATTTGTTATTCAGTTTCAATATGCTCACCAATAGAAAACAATTACAAACATGATGTTGATCATTGTTAATAAACTTGGGTAACACATTCACAGAACAACTTTAAACCTACACGATGCTGTTTCACATTTTCTTTTCACCGACGTATACAAGTGTAGCCACCTGATTTGATTACGTGTGCGTGAGCGCGAGCACACGTGTGTGCTAGTGACCCACACCAGACGCGCTGTTGTCAAGTGTCGTATGCCCTATGCCTTGCACCTCTGAGACATGCACCCGATGCTTGGTACTGTCAATTATGAACTGTCCTGCTTTCACTTGTTAAAAGAATAATCATTGCTGTGTATATATCATTAAATGACATGATGGTTATTATATTTAATAACATTTAGTTAAAACGAAAACATATGAAGCTTAAATAAACACGATGTATAATCGTATTATCACAGGCACCGTACCCAAGATCACGAGAAATCAAATTTTTTTAAGCTATTTTTTTACAATTTTCCACGGTTCCTGGAAAAAGGGTCGTTACTTCGAGAAGGTCGTTATTCCCAGGGTCGTATAATCGAGTGTTGACTTTATGTGTATACGTGTCATGTTTATGTGCTATGAAAGGTAGTTGTCATGACAATTAGTTAGAGAAAATCGTAAGGTACTGCCTGGAAATTGGCGGAAAGTCAGGGGCCTTTCAAACAGGAATTTTTAATGGACATCCTGTCAAGGGACCTTAATTAGTGCAGTTAGAACAAATGAAGTTTGTACTTTCAGGTGTGGCTATGTATCTCCAAAATACAAATATTCTTATCACGACTAATTGGGACATTGTTTACATGTAATGAAAACTTCTATTGAAACCACTTCGTAATAATGAGATCTTTATGGTATCAAGGTTTTATTGTATGCATGGCTCAGATGCAACATTGCTACATTTCCTGCAGTATATGTAACGGCTACCTTCACACTGTGTTGCTCTGTGTCCCAGAAATTATTTTCTCTGCATGAAGTTCCAAATTCGTACTTGATTGAAGACTTGGTGACATGCCATATTTAACCTTCGGCTTCTTAATTATCTTATCAGCAGTGTCTATGGCACTATCTTTGAAGTGCAAAAAAAAAAAGCCATCAACAGACACACTGATATTTAGACATGTTGTCATGCTTTCTTTCTTGATGCAGCTTCCTAAGAAGAATATGGTTTTTGTTGTGGATGTGGGTGAGTAGCATTGTATTGTGAAAATATTGTATCCTTGTTAATTAAATGTTAGACAGTGACAGTACTTTGATACACACTCAAGAACCCTTCATTTCTGCTTTTAGTAAAGTTCCTGAATGTTTATACCCAAAATATAAAAATATTTACGACTGCCATTAGCTCGTATTGTTATCTACATGTAACGAAAATATTCATGCATCATAAACATTTACATTGTATTTTTTTTTGGTATCTTAAGCTGAAAGAAAACCATTTCATATTGATGAGATTTTTTCCAATGTGCATACAGCAGGATTAAGTAATTGTACTTGTTACCCCTATGATGAATTTGTTAAAATTGTTATTACTGATCAAATACATTGAGATCCAAACATTTTTCGGCACGTCGACAGCACCATGAACCTGTTTACCTTCTTGAATTTTATTTCCAGTGTACGGAGTTATGTTGCATATATTTTCTGTGAACGTAAAATTTTAAATCTCGGCTTGTAATGTGAGAATTTTTTCACAATTGTGGCAGGTTTTACATCTGGCTATCTCTCTCTTTCTCCCTCCCCTCACTTCCCCTCCCAGTGGTGTGGTGTGTTTAGTTCGAGTGGTGGTATCCACAGCAAAATATGATGCTGGAGAATAATTATTCCTCTCTAAAAAAACTGCAGTATATAAGAATTGATTTTTTTTTACGAGTCAGAAAATCGTAAGTCAATAATAGAACGAAGAAATTGAAACAAAGAAGGGATACATAGTATCCTCTGTTTTTAATATAGAGTTATAGGTAATTTCTTTTACAAAAGGTTCTGCACAAAGTGCCTATACTGCAATGCGTTACAGATATGCACAGCAATCGGCTACCGATACAAAATATTTAAATTGATAACTGGGGAGGGAGAGTGGTAGCAACTATCATAGTGAAAAATTGTTTTACTTATTTACTTGTTGTATTATGTGCATCAAACTTCATGGCTTTGCTAGAGTTACACAGGGGTGAGAGGAAGCGAATTGGCCTTAGCCTGTAATAATTTGTTTGCTGCTGCTGACTCTTACAAGCATAGAACAGAACGCACACATCAACACAACATCTGAATGCACTGTGGCTGATCCTAAGTAAAGGCTTTTAGAATTGTATTTCTACTTCATAACTTATTAACTTCAGATCATTTATGTCACAATTTCTGTTCTACTGTAACCAAGGGCCTAAGGGATCAACTCTTAATTTCATAGGGATCTATCCCAGTATTCGCCTGTAGTGATTTTGTAAAACCTAAATCAAGATGTCTGGAGGTGGTACTTGAACCCAGTTCCTCCTGGATGGGAGACAAGTGTTTCAGCATGTTTACACCTCACTGCGTGGACTGGATGTAAATGGGAAATGTTGCAGGTTTAGGAAACTCTCAAGTTGATGTAGCACGGACTGTAAGGCACGTTGCCACTAGGTCTATTATTAGATGGAGAAAGTTTCTAGGCCAGCTGTGAGCATCGGCCCGTAGCTAAAGCAGCTATGTTTTGATCTTGGAATGTTGTCTCTCTCATTTCATTCTTGTAATTAGTTTTGCCTCTTTCAATCTGGTTCACTTCGTTGATGTGTGAGCTGTAATAGTAAGTGTTCCCATCATACAATATTGTATTTTTATTTATGGTTTGAATTACATTCAGTTAGAAGTACACTTGCAACATGTTTAGTGCAAGAGAACAAACAAAAATGTAAGAAAGGTCCTTGTAAATTTTTGTCATGTTATTACTGTGAATTTTACGGTAGTGTAACACATATTACAAATGAGTGCTTGGAATTACTAGTACAAATTGCAACTGGTTCTGTATTTTGTTGAAACAAATTTAGTACGGTTTTAGGTTTCTGAAAGTACTGAATTGTTGTGTTCCGACAATGAAAATTTTTTTTTTGGTACAGGAAAAATTTAAAGATACAGTATTTAAAAATGTGATTCCCAATTCACTATACTTGTACATAGTAACAAACATAGAAACGTACGCAAGTACAGCACATGTAGAAGTTTAGTTTTAGTTGCTAAATAAAGTTACCGGTAAGTCTGCCAATATTTTGTACTTTTTTTTAGTAATGTCTATGACGGAAATAAACATTCTTGGAAAAGTTTAAATAAAACATTGTTATTTATATGCTTAAAATTTTGTAAAGATCATTGTCTTAATATATTGTAAGATGTTTACTTTATAAAGTTCTGCAATACAAATTTTACATGGATATGTGTTAATGCGTGTATTAGGCTTTTTTTTCTGCATATGTAGTTTGAAAATTAAAAATAATACTTACTTAAAATTATTTAAAATTTTAAAAAATGAATTTTAACTGACAGTAATTTCATAAATTATTGCACGTACATTTATTTTGTACAACAGGGTTTTCAGGTTTATTCTCATATATAAAGCAAGTAAGAATTTTTAGATGAGAATTCTGATGTGAACAATGCGGTAAGTGCTAGTGTAGTTGGTACTTTCGTTTTCCTACGATGTTTATATTGGCAACTATCCTCTGAAACTTTTCAAATCTCATTGAAAATTGTGACCAAACATTATAGAGTCTGTTTCACTCACTGTGTTGGATTGTTTGATTTTTCACAATTTTGAATTCTGCGAAGAAGACTGTGGAGTTTGCAGTTACAGTATGTATAGCAGAAATTTTGTTTACTTTGTGTTACAGCACAGAGCTGACAATTTAACTGCTAATGTTGTCTTCTCTATTAGGATTGACAGCAAGGTGTGGCTTATCTGTAGCTGCCAAGTGCATGAACATGAAACTTGGCGGGGGTCGTCTACAGTTTAGCCTGTAATAATATCTGACAAGCGTTGGCCAGATTGAGCCAGGTAAGTTTTGGGTGTGGGATGAGATCCTCTCAAACATGGGATAGGTCGTTCACTCTCTCCTAAACCAAGGTTTCCAGCAAGTAGTGTTTGCAGGCAGAGGTGTATGCTGCAAGGTTCTGCTCTGCTAGAAGCCATTGCGCTGGGTCTGATTTCGACTTGGCCGGAGTTTTGATGGGACTTATTAATGGTTTCTTAGCACGCGGACTTCAAGTATCTTCCTGATTCGTGGTGTACTTTCTGGCCTAGCGTTGCACTCTCTGATCGGTGCCTCTATTGTAGAGTAGAGGGATGGCCGGCAGAATTATTCGATTTAAGTCCCATTACATGGGGTTACACTGTTCCCTTCTTAATTTCGTGGCTTACGCTCTTCTATAGAACGTATATCATCCTTGGGTGCAAGATGTATTTCCAACACTTCTCACATTGAAATAAAATAAAAAACCTCAAAGAACTATTGTCATTGATTATATTACACTTAAAAATATGGAAAGTTTCTTTTTCAATTTATATCTGCAATATTTACAAATCTTCAGACACAAACATTGTCAAAAGTCTCTCACAATCTGTACACAAATTTCTATGAATATACTGTACTGGACATCACTTCTTGTGGCGCGAATCTGAGACCGATCTACTTGTTCACTATGGATGTACTTCCGATCATAGAGTTAATCTCAAAGTATCGGATGTGAACCACGATTTTGTCTGAAGCTCGATACATTCAACATGGCATGCGCAAGTTAAAGAATTGTTGGCGCGCATACTAGACACTCGAAAGGAGGTAGGTAAGAGTTTTGATGGGATGTATCCCAACAGAGTGGAGAGGGAGCGAGTGAGGCCTTTTGGACGTCACCCAGTCAGGATGGGAGGCTCAAGGTGTCCCGGAGGTTAGATCGGGTCCTTAACAACTGCAGAGCTAGGGTTGATAGCTCTCCTAATATACTTTGGCTCTATAGGGTCGACTAGGGTGGGTGGCCTCGTGTAGGGAGAGGAGATAACTGTACCAAGGTGACGGAGGGCTACTGGAGCAGGTAGACCAACTACCCTGTAAGAAATACTGCCCTGTGGGGGGGGGGGGGGGCTCGAAACATCTTACAAACAACAAAATATCCACAGCTAACTCTTTAATGCATGCTAGCCGAATTTATGTAAAATTTACTTACATAATTAATTAAAGTATGAAATATCAAGGTTATTTACATACACATTAGGTTAAAAAGTCCATGATTTTTAGTTATATAGGCACGTGGCCTGGAGATATGTACAAAAAAGTTCATGAATAATAGGTAATAAAAATATGATCACTGTGAAATAATTAATGAATAATAATTAATAGGATTGCAGCATCAAGTAATACCTAGTGTGATCTTTGAACAATTCCTTCAATGGGTTCGTATTATAGACAGAACAGTTTTTTTTTTGGACGGGCGAATATTGCCGTATCGCAGAAAAATCCACAGTAAAACAAAAAAAGAAGAAGAAGTAATGTCAGCAAACTGTAGCAAACAATCGTAAAACATACAGATAATTCCTGAAAGGATGCAGGCGTATTGCAGAATATTACACAAGGACAAAAACAGAATAGTGAAATAACAAACAACCTACTCTTAACTTTTAATAAAGGGTAACAGGGTAAATTGCAGCCAAACGCAATGTAGTTAAGAGGAGTCTTTGCCGGTGTCAAATTTCCATCTTTGTCGCATGGGAACCATGTAGTGATAAGAGAAAGTGTCCCACGCTTGACGAGAAACATATAGCCTCTATTCGCAACGCACCAAACTGGAGTGCAAGGTTTTCCTTCTAGTCTTTATCCTACGGGACTTTAAGCGGTGACCACAACATTTAATTTTTGTATAGCATGAAGTAAAGACCATTGCGTGCCTCTTGCTTCGCTTTTTATGAATTCAGGTAATATTTTCAGTGTTAACAGTATTCTATGCAAGAAGTTAATTAATCCCTTTATCTGTTGAACGAACAACATTATGATGAAATTAAAATTTTCTTTTTGTTCTAAACATGTTCCCAGTACGTGGCTAAAAACAAATCACATTTCAGAAGAGAATGTCGGAGTGCTTTATAATACGTATCATGTTCGTTATAAATACCATTTCTGAGTACTCCAGCTTAGATGAAAGCTGCCGTTCACCGAAATACATCTCATACTTTGCTACTAAAGGTATAAAACAAATGTAGGGTTCTACTGAGCATTGCTGCACATTTTCCATCAATGAAAGGGGGCCATAGTGGTTTAGACTATACAACCTCTGCGATCCAGGTTTACTACTACATATTACGGTCGTAGAAGAACAGGTCTGGACACTCGCCTGGAAACTTGACCCCCTTGATGTTTGGCTGTAGTTCACTAAGTTCACGATAATGCTATACATTTTTTACGCTGTAATCCGGGCGGTCGAGCTCAAACTACGCCCACTTCCCTCCTACTAAGATAAACAATTTAACAAAATTTATTTTTTAACAATTTATTAAATATTTACTTCACTCACAATTTAAAATCATGGCTCCAAAAATGTTTATTTACTTTATAATGTTAACAATGGAAAAAAGTGGATGGAGTTTCAGTCCGACTGCCCGAATTACAGCACCAAGAAGTACCACATTCTCGGTAACTTGACGAACTACAGCCAAACAACAAAGGGGTCAAGCAAAATATATTGGTACATAGGCGAGTGTCCAGACCTGTTCTTCTACGACAGTGCTACATACGTAAGTCCATTTTGCTTTTGTCCTGGTATTAAGTGATGATTTTAACAAACCAAAAATTTATATAAATGTGTTTGTTTTCCACCATTAGCTTTCTTTTTGTTTACCTGCTTTTGAAATTTCACAACAGTCCTAAGTTTTCTTCAAACTTTCATTTCCTTAAAAATTTCTGAAATAATTGTATTATTATTATTTATTTATTTCTCTTAAGATTTATGAAAGTGCTGAAATTAATTTTTGTTGTTTATGTACCGTGTTTTACCGCATAATCGTCGCATATTTTTTGCCATATTGGATGCAAAAAATTGAAGATGCGACTATTATTAGAGTAAAATTCCCGTGGTAGAAAAGAAAAATTTTTAAACCAACATTTTTTCGTCACTAACCCTATTTATATTAAAGTAACTCAATATTTTTGGCAGAACTATTGACGGATAAACTCTG